>CM023095.1:27447725-27603622 GCA_013103745.1 Gardenia jasminoides
AACATAACAAACATTGAATTTTACCACAAAAGAGGTGCTCCATGTGGACCCACCCAAGTCCTTCCTCACCTATTATCAAGACCCTCACAAATAGCTAAACCAACAACAGCTCATTCACAGAATCACTCGAAGTCGAAACTCATTAACTTGTTCAAGTTCTCAAATTCCATTAACTCTGCTCAACAAAAGTAATTCACTCAAGTCGAAAATTATTTTATAAGATTCCATTTTCAAATCAAAATTTCACATAAACAACAACTCTAATGCACTCCATCCAGCATTTCTAATCTTTAGCACATTGGTAGTGCAGTCATCTCCAATACCTATTTGAGCTCAAATCAACACCTACACTCTTTTTAAACTAAAGTTCTAACACATTTTTTCAAAATGATTTTCACTAGGGTTTCAACGCAGCACAAATTTCATGGAAATTATTGTATTTCAAATCCACACCATTGTCCATAAAATGCACTTTTCCCATCAAAGCTTAGTGTGGAATTCATAATTTCTCATCATAAAAGTTCAAGATTTTAAATTTTTTAAAACATATACTCATAAAGAACATAATATATATACACACTTAAGCAAAATCTCATCAATAAACAAACATCATAAAATTTCAAAATCACACATCAAATTGCCAAGCAAGGTTCCCGCCAACCATTATTTTCCCCTTCTGCTTCTACAAAATCTATTTTATCCATAGAACGTAACCTCTACCATCGGCCATCCAATGTCCTCAAGTCCGCCACCTGAAAAAGTCACCTCCTCAAATCCACCTACCTAGGTTAACGAGCCAACCTGTACCCAAATATAGATATTTAACAAATAAACTATAGATCTGCTCATATGTTTAACACTAATCGCTAAAATATAAGATTCGAAGTTTACCTTAGATCTTTACCCAAGACTGCCAAGATCTTGTGAGCCCTCCCCAAGAATGATAATATCAAGCTTAAAAATCAAAAGCTCCAACCCAACCCAATGCATCCGCCGCTTGATTTGATGATGGTTTTAGACAAACAACTCAAGATCAAAGAAGCAATCAACTCACACAAGCTTTCTCTGCCCGCCTCTCTCTCACCCCACAGCCAAGAAAGTGGTAGCAGCCAGCCAAAGTGCACCCAATACAACTCACAACTTCAAGAAAATTGAGTGTTAAGAAACAAGAACAAGGTTGCTAGCTTCTCTCTTCTCGTTTCAGCCCTCTCTGTTTTCCCACTTATTGAAACATGCCTAAGAAGAGGTAAAGCTGGACAAAGAGTTTCCCACTTATGAAAAGTGGTCAAAGATGACTGGCCACACGCTGACCCCTCTAACTTTATCACATCTTCCTCACATCAACAACCTAAATATATATTCAAATTCTACATATGCCTCGATTTATTTTAAAGTCACTTATTCCACACTTCAAACAAAATTACAATAAAAAACCGATCGAAAATACCACCCACAAATAATTCTCAAAAAAATTCTCTAAATTAGAAAATAATCACTCAAACATAAATTCACCTATATTTTAATAAATAAACACACATAAATATTACTATGCATTTTTAAAACAAAAGAGTTCTCATGATATAAGACTCCAAAAAGTGTTCTAACACTTGGGATTCACTTGCGAAACTAACTAGACCCTAAGTGATGAAAACAGGGAAGCTGATTGAACCATTGGTATTCTATCCATGATTGTAAACAAGATTTACTATCTTCCCTTGAATGATGGTTCAAAGTCTATAAGGAAGAGCTGTCGCTTGGGTTAGGATTAGTGAATGCGCATAATTGTCCAGCTTTTCCCAATATTTTCTCAAGTTTCTTATTTATTTTCAGACCAGCTTTGTGTGTAATGCTGGCCGAATGGCTGAGTTTATATTTGAGCCAATTTAGTTGTTTTAGATATTTCCTAGCAGAGCCATGTTGGCCTATTCTACAGGGTTAGGTTTTAGTAATTTGAGACCAAGTTACATTAGGATTTTGAAAGCTTTGTAAAGGCTATAAGCCTTTTCTCTCCGCCACTTTCATAAGACTTTGATTAACAAAACAGAGTTTCTCTTTTCTTGTTCCTCGAACATCCCTGATACAAGTGAATGAGTTCGAATTTAGGCTTATCAATTCAAGCAACGCTGGAATTTGCATGCCTTTCTACAAATTCCCTTGTCTTCGCTAATTCAGATTTCAAGGCTGAGATTCACTGAGGTTCGCAACTAGTTGGTAATGAGGATCCGAAAAATCTATGTTCAAGATAGATCATCCGCCAAGGCCACAATCTCTTCCTTGTTTCTAGAGTTTGGAGATTTGCCCGTGATCAGTTGGTATTAGAGCTTTGACTCTGGAACCATTAATATCCCTTTTTCTTCTTTATTCTCTTGTTAAATCAATAAAAAAAAAAAAAAACCGTTACTGTTCATCAGCATCAGAAGGAACTGTTCACTGCCATCAAGGCAACTGTTCACTCAGTTTGCTGTTCAACTGGAATTTTCCCCTGCTCACTGCCACACCCCGAAATTTAAAGTGCTCAAATCAACTCAAAAAAAAAAAAAAAAAAAAGAGTTGTAGCTCTTCCTTGTGTCCCATGCACGGTTTTATATGCCTACCCATTGCATATTTCTGCTGGTCCGATTTGCCTAGTTATCAAAGGCTGATCCTGTGTCTAAATTATTGAAAAATTTCCTGCGGACCTTCTTGCTAAAATTGTTGAGTTTGACATACATTACTTTTGAAACAAGCTTTAAAGTTCTTTTGAGCAAGTTTACAACGAACCTTGGGGCTGTTTACTTGGAATTTTTGAAACTGATTGAATGTTCTTGAATTCTGAAATTTCTGCCAATTGGTTCTTGAAGTTTAAAACCAGAATCAATTGGCTGAAAATGAGAGAGAGAGAGAAACGTAAAACCAAAGAAGCCAAACCGCTTTCCTGGAATTTTTTGACTGGAAACCACAAATCTGCAAGGACTCCACCTTAGTTGGTAAATACCTGTTCCAAGCTTGAACCACACCTTGGGGCTGTTAGAACATAATTGCATGCTTTGGAAGGTTAAAACGAATTTGAAAGTGAAAACACAAACCAGAATTTGAGTTTCCAAATTCCAGATTTGTTCTTCCTTCCCATGTGACTGTAGGTTTTTCTTGCCGTCAAAGCAAAATCTAAGAAACCCTTGCCAAACCCAACATTGTGCCACCTACCCCTAACACACAGCAGCAAACACGCTCCTGCCAAAAGAGGATCAAACCAAACCAAACTGCCTGAAACCAAGTCCACCCATTTCCTGAACACCTTTCACTAAACCAACTGGTTTTGGAACCTTGGAACCCGAATTGCTGTTTTGTTGAAACCATTGTTCACGCAATTTGTCTTCATTCCCTCCAGCAATTAGCTAGTCTTAAAGTGCGGTGTTCGGTATTGACTGGTCCTTTCCTCAATTTGATTAAGAACTGTGCTCAATTCTGAGTCTATTTCCAAATCTATTTTATTCCGGGTTTCCCACTATTTCCAACCATTGTGGGTCCATTTCTTCCCAAATTATGTGTATTTACCCCATCTATGCCCAAGCAAATCGCGTGGAAATTTGACCAATTTACCCTCTGCCAAGTTCTTCTAGGGTTCTTAGTTGTTCCTGAATTTTTCCATGCTTTGAGCCGGTTGCTACATTTTAATTCAAGTAGGTCATTTCTAGCCTTGAATCGTGGGTTTGGGTGCTAAATTCCAGCTGTGGATTGTGGCTATCTTTTGTCCCTTCAAATTTGAGTTAATTTCAAGTCACTCCTTCCAAATTTCATACATCATTACATGGCCAACCGGATTGAATTGCTTATTCTTGAGATAAATTGTGACAATTCATATTGTCTCAAGGATTGTAAACAAGGACTGTGCTACAGGAGAGGCATAAGAGTGATAAAAAATGAAATGCATGCAGTATGCCTCATCGAAGCAGGAAAAATTTTGTTTCAACAATTCAACTTTTAAGAAATATGAAAGACTCTCACTACCTCAAAAGCGAGTAAACTTGTTGCCTATGATGTCCATCATCCTTTCTAAGGATCCACGATTCCTGGGCGATGGAGAAGGTGAGCCTTTGAACTTCAATCTATAAATCGAAGGGAAGATAAAGTTACAATGCCTACATTTAAATGGTTGCGCTTAATGGTGGGATCACTGTACAGGGAACGCCGGAGATATTGACATGAACCAATGGCTGTTTTGAGTCGCTAAGAGAATCTTTTCTAAAAGATATGTCTCTATTTACTAAATGACGTTGAGAAATGGAACACTTCACCAGGGCTCTAGTCTCGTGGTTGGAGTATTATAAATGCGATGAAACTATAATAAGGAAAAACGTTTATGGAGCATCCGTGAGTAGCTATTTTTTTGAAATGGTTTAAAGGCCAAGTAAACCGTGATGATTTTGCTACCTGCTATGAGTGAGGTTACAGAAGTGCCCAAATTTGAGGGAAGCTCAAGAGGAGGGAGGTCCACTTCTTCAAATTTCCCAATCCTAAGTCATCTGTAGTGGGACCCTCACACTGTGCACAAAAAAGAAGAAAGACACGCTGGTGACGCTTAACGCGACAATAGATTCCTGCAAGGCAAGATAGATGAAGAACTTAGGCAAGCACCAAAGGACTATTCCCACGCCTCATGCATTGAACCTAATCAAGCCACTGTCCAAGTTGCTAGTAAAGGAAAACATCGCACATGAGTAATCTCCAGTGAGCCCACAATGGTGAGAGAGAGAGGATGAGTGAAGAAGAAAGAAAAAACAAGGAAGCACTTTCAGGAGGGAAAGTAAATGAGCGGAAAGGCCTGCCATATTTTCTAACAATCTTAACCTTACTTTGTTTAGTTAATGGTCTTTCAGGTACAACAAGGTGAAGTGATAGTTTTGAGGTGCACCATAGCAAAGTCTTTAAACGGGAACCATGTTTCGGTATATATACTTACATTCACCCAAAGAATTGAAGACCTTTCAACCAAATTTTGATTTTGAGGAGTCTCTCAACGGTATCCTCCGCCTATCTCTTGCATTTGAAAGTCGCGCTTACTTGTTTGGATTGTGATTGTTATGGTAGCTTTTGAGTCATCTTCCGAGCGTTGCTGATCATGCTAGCGTTGCTTTACGCCGCTTATTTTGATAATTACTTGCCAGAGAGTCCCATTGTCGAACTGTGAGGCCTTACCTATATTGAGTCCCAGTATGCTGTTTGTCTCTAATTAATTCGTGGTTATTGTGTTATAGTGATGAGATGCATATTTCATTTAGTAAGTTTAATGGTTCAGAGATTGTAAGTAAGGCCGCCTACGACATTGGGTACAAACTTTTCCTACTTGTTAATAATTGGGTAAAGTGGGTGAATATCTGTGTTTCCTTCATCATTTATCTCTCATCTTCATTTTGATCCATATACTCTGGTGATGGGTTGCTGCCAAAGTTCTAGGATAAGTTTACTACATGTCGGCTTGTATTCATTGACTAAAAGGCATGTTTTGCCTCGCATCAACACATGGCCTGGAAGTTCTCCATTTAACGATCATCTGATTTGGGACAACCTTCGGGAATGATGAGAAAATGCAATGGTAGCTTTGATTTGGAATCCTTCTTATGCCTTATCCAAGATGATTAAAGCTTCCGATTTCAATAAGACTTTCCTTTGAACGATGGTTCAAAGCTCTATAAAGTATGAAGAGCTGTCGCTTGGGTTAGTTTTCTCGAATAAGGGCATAATTGTCCAAATTTGTATTTCATTATTCTCGCTATTTTATTTTCAGACCGCCTTGGTGTGTACTGGCTTGAGAGTTTATTTGAGTCAATTCTAGTTGTTTTAGATATTTCCTAAAAGATCCGCTACTCATTCTATTAGGTTAGGTTTTTTTAAATTTGAGTCCAAATTAAGCTAGGATTTTGAGCTTGTAAAAGGCTATAAATAAAGTTCTCTCTTCCAATATTTCAAGACTTTGACAAAAATTGAGTTTTGTTCCTTGGGAACATCCCTCATGAGTTCAATTTTAGGGCTATCAATTCAAGAACGCTAAGTAGGGCTCTCTTTATACCAAATTCCTTGGTTCAATTCGCTTAGATTGTGAGTTGTGATCAGAGGTTCAAGACCGAAGCTGCGGGTCGTGAGGATTTCCATCCCTTTGTACCCATAACCTGTTCAAGCAAGATAGATCATTCATGCCGCAAATTCTTCAAGAGCGGGAGTTTGAGATTCGTCTGCATCACCCCTACCCATACTTTCAAGTCTACAATGGAACACACGGCAATGGGTTAACCATAACTAAAGAAACCGTAAATATACAAGGAATCAATGAATCCAACAAACTAAAATAAATCTTTAGTAGAATCCATTTTACATACGCTACTCTAACTAGTGCCAGTCTTAGGCATGATCACTCATGTGGCATGTCTATTGGAGAGTCTTCTTCAGATGAAGCTCATTTCACACCATTGTTATCAATGCAAGCTAATTCGGGCCTCTGTAGAGTTTTGGCTAGCCTCCTCTGCTACTCCAAGATTTTTTCATCCTCCTCGCATGTCCATAAGCAAGGGTTCATAGTTTAAGGAGTCTATATATAAAGTAAATTCCCACTTTTCATTTTGCTACAGGGAGGTAAGGTGTCCTGCCTCCAACCCCAGAATGACATTTGAATTATTATTATTAATAAAATCTAGCTATTCTGCTTGATTAAAAAAAAGCTAAAGAACCTTCTGTCACTAAGTTTCGCTGCTAGTGGATCAGGAACATATTTATGTAAGGACACAAAGAATTAGGACTTTTCTCTCTCTTCTCTTCTCTAGTTGCATCATGGTTTTGATTCCGGTATGGTCACCGCCCTCCAGCCAGAGGTCCACACGCTCGCCCCACTTCTTTCAAAAGGTTGGAAACCAATCTGTATCTAGAACAACCATTATGAGAGTGAGCCGAGGTGGTCTCAAGTATGCTAGTGAGATGGCTAACCCGAAGGTTCAACACAAAGAAATGGCGGAAGGGGAACACCCTCTGATGCCCATAAAGATTTAGCACTGAAAAGTAGCTAACCCGGAAGCTGGCAGAAAAAGCAGGAAAGGAGTCTCCAAGTACGGTAGTAAGATGAAGATGGGGATGGTACAAGCAAACAACAACCAAGGCGACGATTTAATTTATCTCCCCGGAAATTTGGAATTTCGTTGGAGTCAATGGAACCGGCCAACGACTGGACTACAGTAGGGATTCTTGCTGAGCCCCCACCATCTGAAGAGGTGAGTCTTCCCAACCTTCCCATGAATCGACAAATGCCCCATGTTCCGAAATGTTAAAGAACCCACCCATCGCCATTAAATTCATCAGTCGAATGCAATGAGTTATCATCATATAACTGCTCCAAGGATCGGAGGTGGTCTGGCTAGGAATCGGCAGAAATAATCCTCCCAGCAAATATTTGCTAATCACACCCCATTTGGATTTTCCATAACGGATGAGCTGCTGGTGGCTAGTCTCACAAGTACCCTTTTGGCCTCCTTCAATGTTCTCTACTCCGCTTTGTGATCCGTCTTTGGCTTATATTTGTTTATACTCTTGTGATTTATTATCAGAGGCTATGGGAGCCAATCGTCCATGGTCGGGCTGGAATTCCATGTTTGTAATACAGGTGATTTTAATACGTTATTCCTTGTCTGATGAAAGCATAGACCTTCCGGTGGCTGAGGTAGTGGATTTTGCTAATTTTGTGCAATCAGCAGATTTGTTGGATGCGGGTTTTTCGGGCCCAGCTTTTACTTGGTGTAATAATCGCTTTGGGTGCGCACGAGTATGGAAGAGACTTGATCATTACCTTTAACTGCACGTGGGAGCGCTAGGTATCGTTTATAGTGAGTCATTATAGGGTTTGCCCGGATCAACTCCCTACCGGCTGTGGACTTGTCGACAGCCTGATGGGTAACCAAGAAGTGATTTCTAAATGTTTGCGTTCAGACTATTCATTCTGATGTGGTTCATGATGCAGGCGCGGTGCAGCTGTCGGAGGAAGTTGTTGGACCTCGGGTTCACAAAGCAGAAACTAAAACACCTGGCAACAATGGAGTTTGTGGGAGGTGGTCTTTGGTAATATCCTAATAAAACCGGCAATGCGATGATGCACCAACGGGCTAAGGAAATAGTAGTGATCCTTCGGAGAGCAATGTGATAGAGGCTCAGCAATGCCAAAGACCACGGTGAGGAAGGCCAGCTGTGCCCTCGGCTTAAGTGGGCTGCAGCTCATTGAGGACGTGAAATTCCTCGGTTTTTCATCCGTGAGACAGAAACGAGCCCAATGCAACCGGATAAATGATCCGGGTGGGCTAACAAACCTGTGGATATCCGTGCCAGGAAAGTGTGTATCATGAAAGCAGTTTTGCGGAGGAGCCGCAAGCGTGCTTAACCATGCTATCAGCAGAACATTCCACGTACTGGCTCGATGGCGGTGAATGGCCCGCTATGCGCAAGTGGTGGTAGGAAACTGGACGGTTTTTGTGGACGGCGAAGCACTCGGACCCGTATGGGGATCTAATCAATGGCCTTTCGGCATGGGGCTACAGGTGGTGATGTTGTGGAGATATCCAGGATTTTTTTATGGTGACCAGGTAAAGGCACCACTTTGATATTCCCAAAGGTCGCTCTATTTTATGCAATTTAGCTCCATATTTATGTGGTAATCGATAATGAACTAATGCTAATTAGGCACCCAAACCCGCATACACGAAAGAGTAGGATCTAGGGTTTGCAAAACAAAGAAACACATCGCTGAAGACCTCTCAACCGCTGAGCACGTATCAACGCTGGTAATGGTAGAACAATCAACGTGTTCTTGAATTGGATAAGTCTATAAAACACCCAAGAAGATTCTAAGGTAGCCCAAGTTACTTCCAAGGAAGCAAAAGAGGTGATAAATTACCAAAAATTTTCATGATAATTTCAATCACGAGGCCTGGCTACTCTGTTATTATGAAATCCTAGTCCAAAAGTGACTCAACAACCTGCCATCCAGTTTAAGTCCCAATAGGGCTACCAGCCAGGAAACTAGGGTTTTAGGAAATATTAATAATCCCAATTACCAACAATTAGAAATACTTGCAGAGGCATGTGGCTAAGACAACAGAAACTAACCCATGCCCTTCTTATCAGTCTACACAAAACTGAAATAATCCACTCAACCGCCCAACAATGCTTGCGGTCAATGGAGGTGGCGTGTCCCTAATCCCAACCTCGAAATTTGGCAAGCGCGGGAAGTGATGACCAGGGGAAATACCCGTTTGGGCCCCTTCTGACTTAGCAGAATAAACTTGAGTATCATCACTTCTGCACCGTGTTTGAACTCTACCTAATCCCTCACAATGAAGGGTCTTTGAAACCACGAGACGAATTTGAATTTAAATATATGTAGCCCAATCGGATTCGTGATCATCTTCCTTCTAAAGGCTACGATGGTCCCAAATCGAATGATTACTGAGATAAGAATTGCAGGTAACACGTGATAAATGTAAAGCCATGAAGCATGCCTTCTACTTAGCTTGAAGTGGAACCAACCAGCACGCTCAATGATCCCATGCACACAAACCACAAGGCCAACACATGGGATGCTCAATGCCTAAGCAGAACCACGGTCGTGATTACATGCAGCCGCCTCTACCTGCCAACAATGCGACGCAAATCTATGCTGCCTGGGATCAAATACAAAATATGTATTGTAGGAATGCTAGTAAAGGCAACATCACGGCACTCCAATGTAGTACCAATATCACGTAAGGAAAGATATACAAGATTTGCGCGCTACGTGGAATAATATGTTCGCAAACTCTAATGACACATTAGACTCCCAATACAACACATGTACCAGGCAATGACCAAATACAATGTGCGGTACATACAAAAAGACACATAAGGACCCAAAAGAAATACTCGAAAATGACCTATTTCAAACACTAGATCAATAAATAATGTCAATTGGCCACAAGAAGAAAATCAGATTGGAAAGGAGTAATTGTAGTTTCAAAATCAATGAAAGTAAACCCCTTTCAAAGCTAGTGGCTGGTTTGCTAGTAAGCATCGCTTTAATAGAGTGGACGATAGATATAGAAATTATGTAAGACTTCAACAATCCAAAATTTAGCAATGGTGCATGTCGTTCAGTTTCATAATTTCACCTCTTGTGTAACCCGCAAAACAAGAAACACTAAACAAAGCAAAGTTGTTCGTTAGAAGAAACATAAGACCTCCTTGAACTTCAATTTCAAACCAAAAGCTCGACTGCTCCACTCTTTGCAAGCTCACCCTATTGGACAAATTGAAATATCACACGCAATGAACACTTGAATAACACTCCATATTTCATCATTTTCACTGACCCCAAGTTCAATTATGATTTCTCTCTAGTGCAACTTCACACTTTGAATAAGAGTATTTCATGAGCAATCGAATTTCCAAGCTCTTTTTAGAGATTCTTGGCTATTGCTTTCAACTGTTCCCCAATTGCTTCTTTCATGGGTGAAGACGCGATAAAACCCACCACGATTCCTCCCTATAATAGTCATCCCCATCCTAGATTTGGACTTAAATTGATGAATTTTTTGCTCCTAGCTTATTCCTTCTTCCTTTGCGGCTCAATGACATGCTTGAATCGGTTTAGGTCTCTTGACATTTCTCATCAGCACGCTGTCCATTGTATACTTCCCCATTAGGGGCATGATCCGCTTTTGGAGCGTATGACTATTAGAGTATGGAACCTCCTCTGACCTTATTCACCACCATCAAGTCGCCTTTCAAGAGGCTGCCAAAACTATCATTTAATACTTGTTTGGGCCGCTTCCCCAAGGGACCCATCATCATGAGACTACTCAGCTTGTTAAGATGCCATTAACTCGCAAAATGATTAGAAGTAAATAAAGCAAATAGACCTCATCACCCCTCTGCACACTCAACCCTCAGAGCTTACACCTAATAAACACTCCCCTATTACCTCACCACCCCACTTCTCAAGTCAACCTTGAACAACCTGAAGAAATTAGAATTTCTTCTATAGTGTAAAACCACCTCGAACTGCAAGAGGACACAAGAGGTTTAGAAATAAGAACACAAAATCAAGAATGATATGCAATGTGATTAGGTGTCGCAAAGACTCACAAGAAGAATTAGAAACCAAAACAAGGAATGTCCAAGTAATAAATGTTTTAGGAAACAAGAAATAGCTTAAGTGCTCAACAAGAATAAAGAAAAATATGGAATTTAGATAATTTAGGATGAAATTTAACTAAAAAAGTTTGAACAACCCTAGAAGCAAAGCCCAAATTAATGTAACACAAGAATTCCCACCCCAGGTTTGGCCAGCTTTTCTTGCTTTGGTTTCTGGGATCTTGAATTCTGGGCACGGAGGTGCTGTTTTGGACGGATTTGGGCTGCTACAAAATAAGGCACCCTATTTCCCACTAAGAGTGGTTTCTCAAGCTGAAGAGGGAGTCTGAAGCACCCACCTGTTTGGCAGCTTTGATGTTCTTAGATTCTTTGGTTGAAGCTTGACTTTCTTTTATTTCCTGGCTTGTGCTAGCTGCACTATTTGAAAATAGATTCAAGAATAGGAAGATTTATGGCGGCTGGTTTTCCTTTGATTTCCAAAGCTGATTTGGATTCCTTTCTTCCCAAATCTTCTTCCCATGGCGGTCTAAGCTTTCTCTTTTCTTTTGCTGATTCATACTTTTACAAGCAACACCAAATAACAAGAAATCCATAGGTCAGTAAATGTAATACGCTTCAAGAACTGATTACAACTTGCAAGAATCAAATTGCCTGATATTTTTCAAGAATGTGGTTTAAGATACGCAATAATGTCAAGATTACACAACCACCAAGAAAGCTTCAAGGTCCTGACATCAGAAAGCCCAAGAACTTTTAATGCATCACAAACAGATTTCTATTTCCAGTAATGAGTTTTTTTCGACAAATCTCTCTCTTTTTTTTTTTTTTTTGACCCAAGAAAACTAGATGCAAGACACAAACCCCAATCTCGACATAACTGTGATTGTCTGCTATCAAAGAACAACAAGCAAAAAGACACGACTTCAGCCGAGAAGAACAAGAACGCATAAGAAGAAACAAGAAATTAGAACAAACAAGAATCGAACTATTTTTTTTTTCTGATTTTCTTGACATACAATAGACACAACAAAACAGCAAGGACACGGCGAAAAAACACAGAATCAAGAAATTGGATGAACAGTAAGTGTGAACACATCCGCTACAATTAGCCGATGAACAAGTAATCTCGATTTTTTTTTTTTTTTTTTTTTTTTTGAATTTTGAAGATCCCTTCAAGAAACGCATACAACAATTGACTCAAAATAAGAAAGATATACTTTTGTTACCTCCAATAGCTCGATACCAACTGACACGAACGTTACGCACTAATAACGCTTATAACCCGCACACGAAAAAAGAAAAGTAGATCTAGGGTTTTGTTAAACAAAGTTGGAACACATGTGCTGAAGACCTTCACCCGTTGAGCACGTGGACAACGGTAACGCGTTGGTGGTATAATGGTAGATGGCCACAATTCAACGTGCACCTTGAATTGATAAGTCTATAAACACCAAGAAGATTCTATATTCAAGTTGCTTCAAGGAAGCAAAAGAGGTGATAAAACACTAATAAAAGCTATTTCTGAAAATTCTTCATGATAATTTCTGAATTTAAGAGAATGCTATTTATAGCCTACAAGACATGAAATCTAGTCCATGGGACTAACAAATTCGCCATCCATGAAGCTTAAGGAAACCATTTAGACACAATCCACAGGAAACTAGGTTTTAGGAAACTATTAATAATCCCAATTACTAAACAATTAGGAAACAACTTTAAAGAGGCATGTGGGCTAAGATGAATCCAAAATAGAAACCACTTAACCCATGCCTTTATTGGCCTGCTCAAATAAAACTGAAAAATACTAAAAGTCGCTCCATTTAACAATGCTTATGGCGGTCAATGGACTTATGGAAACCCTAACCGCCTCAACTCGCTGAGCCTGACATTTTGACTAGGAAATATTGCTTGGGCCCCTTCAACACCCAGCCAACTTAGTATCACTTGAATCGCGGCTTGAACCTGCAACCTAATCCTCACACATGATGGACTTAAACCATGAGATGACTTGAATTTAAATATATGGTAGCCCACTGGATTCGCATCATGTACGTTCCTCAATAAAGTGGTTAGCAAATTATTGACTAATTGATTGGAGGGGATTCTGCAACGAATTGTATCGCCTCAATAGAGTGCCTTTGTTAAGGGTCAGGCAATTGCCTTAGCTCAGGAGATGGTCTGTAGCTTGGGTAAGAGGGTGAGGGGAGCCAATGTAGTTTTTAAATTGGACATGGCAAAAGTGTTCGATAGGGTTAGGTAGGTGTATTTGTTGCAGGTGCTGAGAGCTTTTGGGTTCGGGGAGCAATTTATTGACATGGTTTGGCATCTAATTCACTGAACCTTATTTCGGTTCTGGTTCAATCAATGGGGCAGCCTTGTGGATATTTTAACTCTGGGAATCAAACCGAGACAAACCTTTTCTCCCCCTTTTCATTATTTCAGCTGAAGTTCTCTCACATGGGTTAAATGCATTGTTGGAACGGCCAAGGTTCTCTCCTTTTTTTTGTCACAAACCATTCATTGCCAGTAACACACTTGGCTTATGCGGATGATGTAATAGTCTTCTTGCGTGAGGACATGAGGTCGGTAAAGTGTGTTATGCGAGTTCTGCAAGAGTATCTGGAGTGTTCGGGACAATTGGTGAATATGGAGAAAAGTGGTTTTGCAGTAGTGGAAAGAGGGGCTGGTCGGGTTAGGCGTAAGGTAGCAGGCCTGACAGGGTTCACCTTCATGCGATTGCCGCTCAAATATCTTGGTTGTCCCCTTTTCAGTGGCCGGATGAAGTGCTCTTATTTTCAGAGTCTTATAGAGTCGGTAAATGCTCGGATTCAGTCTTGGAGCTCTAAATGGCTTTCGTATGGTAGTAGGTTGACTTTTCTAAACTCGATTCTTATGTCAATGCCGATTCACCTGCTGTCCGTCTTACATCCTCCAAGGGGGGTGTTGGACCAGTTAACAAAGTTATTTGCCAATTTCTTGTGGGGTGCCTCAGAATTTGGGGCTAGGTACCATTGGGTTGCCTGGGAGACTGTGTGTAAGCCACGTGATTGTGGTGGGTTAGGGGTTAAACCTTTGGAGGTGATTGTAAAAGCGTTGGGGTGTAAGTTATGGTGGAGGTTTCGTTAGCAGGATTGTTTGTGGGCAAGATTTATGTATCAAAGATATTGTTGTGGGATTCATCCAGACAAGGTTAGTCCGAAGCCAACGGATTCTCTAGTTTGGAAATACATGGTAAAGGCTCGGACTTTTGTGGAATTAAATAGTTGCTTTGCTGGGACGTGGGTAGGGGGCACATTTATTTCTGGTATGAAAATTGGATGGGAGATGGTGCCTTGGCATGGCAGTTCCCCTCCTTAGCCACGGATGAGAGATTTAACGAATACAGAGGGCAAAATCAATGGAACACGGAAAGGATGTCAACTGAGTTACCTCGAAAGACTATTAGGCGAATTCAAGACATTCTATTTGAGGTCGAGGATAGGGGTGATGATGTGATGTTCTGGAAGGGTTCTTCATCGGGAGAATTTTAGGTTCGATCGGTGGTTAGGATGCTTACACGGACCAACGTATCATCATGACTATTTAGTAGAATCTAGTTGAAAAGGGTGTCGGTAAAGATATTGTTTCACATGTGGCGGGTGTTGCTTAATAGGCTCCCGGTGATGGATAATCTACAGAGATTTAATATTCATGGCCCTTCGTGGTGTTTTTGTTGTAAGGAGAAGAGAGTTGAATCCCTGCAACACATCTTTGCGTTTCGTTCTTTTGTGTGTGAGGTCTGGGAATTCTTTGAGTCCCTGCTGGGTTTCTCTTCAGCTGGTAAAGAGATTCGGGGCAAGTATATGACGTGGTGGTTGAGGTCTGCTGAATCGCCGATTCTTGCATGGCTGCTGCAGTTAATGCCAATGCTAATTGTGTGGCATATTTGGAAATCCAGGAATCGGTTTGTGTATGATGATGTGCAGCCGAGTCTGATGTTTACATGCAAGTCAATTTGTGAGGATGCTAAGGATCTGTTGGGTATACGGTTTCCAGGACTGGGTTTGCGGGGACAGAGCGGTACTTGGGCTGATCTTCTTTCATTGGTTGTGTCATGCAAAGTCAGGGTACGTGGGATTCTAGTTCGGTGGTGTATGCCTCCGGTAGGGTCTTTTAAATTGAATACAGATGGGTCTTGCTTACGAGATGGACGAGGTGGTGGTGGTGGAGTAGTGAGGGATGCTACGGGAAGGGTGGTGTTTGCATTTGCTGAATCATATTTGGAGGCATCAGTAATGTATGCGGAGACGCAGGCTTTGCTTACTGGGTTGGAGATGTTGCTGGGATCGGGGTTTTCGTCAATTGCATGTGGAGTTGGATTCTAAAATGCTAGTGCAAATAGTGGAGGTCAAGTCAGGCATCCCATGCAAATTACGTCCACTATTCAGGCGAATTAAACGCTTCGCGGATTGCGTGGTGTCGATTCAACATTGCTTTCGGCAGGGTAATGCGGTGGCAGATGCTTTGGCCGCTCTGGGAAGTTCCGGAACTTGTGCTTGTTATGAGTCGTTTAGTCAATTACCAAAAGAGATACGGGGTCTTTGTAGTATGGATAGATTCCAGATTCCTAATTTTCATTTCCATAGGAAAGTTGTATTTTCAGAGGGTCGGTCTGGCCCCCCACTTGAGTTTCAACAAAGGCTGGTCGCCAGCAATTTTAATTTAAAAAATATCTTAGTTAACATTCACGACAATGAGTTTCTTGCTTGAAAACTCACTAATTCTATGATTAATCTGCACATTCAGCATTCATAAGGATCCGATCCAATCTTTTCCATACTCGAGCATGCCCTCTTTGATTATTTCACCAAGTAAAACTAGACCCCAAAAAAAACATAATCATTATCACCATCACGTTCATCACAAGAATGGTAGTTAGGAATTATCTTTTCATCTCCATAAGCCATAAAAACTGTTTCTCTTCCATTTTCAGTTTCTCCATTCGAATTGCATCCCATGTAATTTGAAAATTTTTGAGATTTTGCCTTCTATTGCTACTTGATTCTTCTCTTCTAAATCTTATTTTGTTGCTGAGGAGCTTCTTGAATGTTTTGGTTATAAGTACTATATCATCTTTTTTAAGTTCCACCTTTTCATCATCAAGTGAGAATAGTTCATCTTCTTTTTGAGACATTTGAGTGCAATACTCCTTTTTATTCTAGCTTCCTCATCATCTTGCACCTTTGACTTAAACTTTAACTTATAAGAAATTAGTGTGTTTATGATATGATTCTTACACCCAAGATGAATGCAAGAACGTCCACAAGCCCAAGAATTTGGAGATATCAACGTTGGATGGATTCAACGTCACGACTTGGATAACACAAGACACGATTTGTAGGTAAAATATGCCACAATCAAGAAGTTGCTTGATTGATAAGTCAAACGAGCACCTAAGGGTTAGCCTTACGATGTTCAAAGATAATTTTCACAAGCCAGAAGATTGCTTTCAAAGAAAGATGGAAATCTGGAATTTTTGTTCACTTGAATACTTGTGTCTTGTTTTGGACCTACTAATACTAGAAAACATTAAAACAGAATTCGGCCTTCATTTACTTAATTTGGGCCAAATTTGAGACCTAATCCAACTAGGAAGATCCTAAGCAGATTACACTAAACAAATGACACTTAAAACTACTAAATGGAACAAAATACATTTGGATCTTTACAAAGCTTAAGCTAGATAAAATTGCCTTTCTTGGAATAAGCAAGTAAACGTCTAAAATAACTCAATGAAGAAACAAAAGAAATAATCACTCGATGACTTCATCCTGTCCTTTCATGATGGAGATCAAAGTCTTGAATGATTGATGATCATTTCCTATCTCGAGACCTTCAATGTTTGTATGAGATCATTGTTCTTTACTTTGTTCATTTGCTCCCACCTAATATTCGATGGAACTTGATAAACACTTAGGCCTTTCCAAGTGCTTTAAACATCACCACATGAGGCTCACATCATTTCCCTCCTCTTGAGAAGATTCGACCTTGAATCAAGATGTTGCATGAAGGAGAACAAGCTGAAGAACTTCACATGGACAGGAATTTGGACATCCATCCCTACTTGCCAAAACGGTTGCTTCCATGTTGGTTCATCTATTGAAGCGGTTAGAGATCCTTGCCAAAGGGAATCAATGAGCCCTGGATCAAAGATGAAATGCACAAAACTAAGTTCACCGAGGGGATAATGAAATAACATTAATGATCTACTAGGTGTCATGGAGCACAAATCAGTCATTAAAGAAGACACATGGAAAACAATGGACTCAATGACTAAATTGCAATGAAAATGCTCATGCTGACTCAAAAGATGCTCGGGACAGCAAGCACTAAAGAGGACACAACACTCATGTGGTTGAGACATCATAAGAGGATTTAGGATACTTGGATCGAAACGCTTAGAGTCAACAAAACTCACAAAACTACCAACACACAAATATCTAAAAAGAATGGCACTCATATCTAATCTAAGCTTACGAAAATCAGCAAGGAAAGGCACACACACAAACTGAAAATTCTTCCAAAAATGTTCACAATCATGCAACTCCAAGACAAAGTAAAAGACAAGCACTTAAATCAACAAAGGAATAACAACTATGGACTTTCAAGACATGCAAACACATAACTTGATTCTCACACAATCGTAATGCTAACTCATGCAAATTAGCACATAAAGGCACGGATGTAACCTGGAAATTACCATTAGTCAAGCTAAGTTTAGTACTTGAAAGCAAATCAAAAGACACAAGCGAAGAATGGTTACTTAAGACCATAAATATGCAACTAGTAGGAACATGCAAAACACATAGAATCAAATCAAACACCACTGTATCCTCATAAAAAGTAAGAAAATCAGGTTTGTAACTTTCCCTTTCAATTAATAGATGCTGAAGAGAATTCCACCAATTCAACTAAGGACACATTGGCTAGGAAGCAAAGCACGAGTCCATGCACTAAGGATGTTCAACTTCAGCCTTACATGAGTCACAACCAGCTTTGATTGATGCTTGGAGAGAAAGAGATAGTTTCTTTCAATTTTACCAAATAAAAACAAATGAAGATTATTTTCTAGAAGAATAATTAGGAGCAATTTTTTTCCATCTTTAGAGTTAGAAAATATGTCTTTTTAAATTTTATAATTTTGTTTTCAACACCTTGATAAAAACTCAAAAAAAAATTAATTGAAAGGAAATAAGATTTTTATCTTAATACTATTGGTTAATTAATTTTTCAAAATTTTATTTTTGATAATTGAATACCATTAGTTAGGAGTAATTTTTTCCTTTAAAACTTTTAAAGATAGAAAATATGTCTTTTTAGATTTTATAATTTTTGTTCCTAACCCTCAAAAACAAGTTAAAAAAAATTATCATTCCAAATGGATGTGTAGTTTCTATTATCCAAATTATTGAGAAATAAAAACCATTTTCCCCTTTTCTAAAAATTTGGATTGAAAAGAAATAAGATTTTTATTTTAATACCATTGGTTAATCAATTTTTCAAAAATTTTATCTTTAATAGTTAAACACCATTATAGGTATATTTAATATGCAATTTTCTTGACATTTCAACTGCACCCCAACCATCTCCTTTATAAAATGAATGATTTTGGCCTAATTTTGCATCACCTCTTTCCACTTAATCAAGATAAAAAGAGAAAATTAGACTAAAAAAAGAAGGCCAAATGTGTACAATTTTTATGGCATTTTTATTATTTTATTTTAAAATATTAAATTAATTTATAAAAATAAGTTATATGATTATTGGCCACTTACAGAAGTATAACTTAAATAATTTTAATACTAATGAGTTAAGTTTTAAAAAGGTATTTCTAAATATTTTTTTCATAAATTTTGACATAAAGAAGCAATATAAATTTTAGTGGAATAAGTATGTATTCCATATACTAAGATTGACATGAGATAAGTATAGTAAAAGGGATTGATATAAACTCCACTACTAAATAACAAATCCCATGTTAAACAAGCCCTATGTCTGGTTCAAACAACCTAAGAGGGAGGATAAATTAAATTGATCAAGAAACAAGCAAATAATAGCCAATTTTGACCCCATTTTATCTAATCAAGTTACCTAAACGATCACACACTTAAACAAGTAATAAAGAAATGATGATAAGACAGTTTAACCACTAAATTGAATAAGGAATAAGAGATTAATAAAATTAAAAGAAGTGCAAACCAATAGCACTCCTAAAGTTCCTCCAAACTTGGAGTTGATTCCACTTGTAACTTTCTCAATTGATGGTGACACTAACCAACGTGACTCCTTCCATTCCTATTTGAATGACCTAAAAAACTGAATCTCTTATATTAAGAAAGTTAGTTAGTTTCTAAAATTCAGTAAGAATTTTACTTGACTTGTCAAAACTATCCTTTATCTTTCTACTCACCCATATCTCTCTACAATTAATGTCTATAATTTACTCTCTCCCATATACTCTCACCCAACTCAAGAAAGTTGAGAGTATAAATAAGGATAAATTTGGAAAGAATTTTGTAAATGTTTTCTTGATATAATAAAAGAGTTGATAAAAAGGAATATGAATTGGGGATATTTAAATAGGAACAGAGGTAGTACAAAATAAAAAGACTCACTCTTTATTCATCTTAAACACCTAGTTGAATCAAAGAGTTTTACAACTTCTCTTAAATCAACCCTCACTATCCCACAATTGAAAGTTCATCAACCAACTAAGAACTATAATCTTACAAGTGATCTCACCTTTGTGCCAGCCCCACCTCACCCTAGGGCATACCTTAAGGTATCAGTGGACAGCCTACCTAGCTCTCGCTAGGACTCACTCACACAAACGATCACTAATTCATCAAACTAAAATGCAATCACAAATCTAAACCAAACGACAATTCACAAATTCATTACTCAAACCTTGAAATCCCAAAATACATAGAGTACTTAATTATACATTCAAAGTTTCACAATACAATCCTCCAAATTCATAGTTCAAGTTTCTCAAGCCAGATGCAAAAGTAACCCTAGTTCTAATGGTTGGCGCCTTTGCTTGGGTTCTCAGTCCCTGCTAAGGAAAATAAATTTAAAAAAATGAGCTAAAGCTCAGTGAGTTCCAAAAGTCATTCAATTCACATTTAGCATATAACATCTCACGACAAATTCACATTTAGGAGCAAATAAGGAAAACAGGTAACAATACAAGGGTAGGATGCGGGTAGCTCTCAGGAGCTAAGGTCCTCGAATCTGGAGCACGTGCATGGACTAGAGCACAAATCACGTAGTTGACACTCCGTCAACTTTCACATATAAAAACCAAGTAGACAACCACTGTTTCCTTACACCAACCAAAACCCCCAATCGGGCTGGCCCACCTAATGGGAAATTATATATTTGTGTATTACTCTTCCAAAAGGGACAAGGCCATATGCTAAATCCAGAGCACACAACACGTCACGTAGCCAAGGTTGTTAAATCTCCTTGACTTGGGCCTTCCCAACGGCTCGATTTGATAACTTTCCAAGGGGATTTAAGTATTCTCGAGAATAACAAGTACAAGACACATCACGTCATGTCAAGACTCATTAAAAGGAAGATTATCACCTTTCAAATGGCAGTGAGTGCGATAAAGTACACACTACTCCATTTGAAGGATCATCAAACCAAGATTTTCAAGACATGATGATGAGAAATGGAATGGTGGAAGCTTTGATTTGAAATCATTTCTTATATTCTTATCCAAGATGATTAAAGGTAGTCAGCTTATCAAGTAACCGCATACCGTGCAAATTTCTCGTGCGCTCTTTGGCATAAATCTATTCTGCTAAGGTGTCTATTTTGCTCTGAGTTTGTTTTCAAATAAGCTGGCCTATGGATGATGTTTTTTTTCATTGAGGTTTGGAATTTGTACATGGTCCTTCGAGATGTGGGTGTTGTACTTCAGCCAAAAATAGAATGATATCGAAAACGCGTCTTCTCTTGAGGGAGTTAGTGGAATCTAATGCGGTCTCTCTTTGAGGGTTCCTTGGGTTCTCTCGCTAGAGGAAGTCCCATGCGTGCACGTTGAAGCTCCAAAGTGGTGGAAGAATGTTGGGGCGGGGAATGAAGTTATATAGAGTACTTCCTTTTTTGTGCTATGGAGATTGTGGGCTAGAAATAAATATAGGTTTGATGGTATAAGATTGAGTAGAGCTCAGATATGCTGGTCAATTTCACATGACATCTGGGATGCTTTTCGGGTTTCCTTTAAGGATCGGCAGGTTGTTGGCTTTGACTAGCACCTCTCAGGAGGTATTGGAGGAATTGTCCCAAGTGGTTTCAAAAGTGGTATGGGAGTTTCCCCCTCAGGTAGTTTCAAGTTGAATCTGAGGATGGGTACTATGGGGAAACCCTGCAGGGGGTGAGTGGTGTGTTAAGGGATCTGAGCGGGATGAGGTTTGCTTTGAGGAAAATTTTGGGGTCATAGATGCTCTGCAGAAGGCGAGGCAATCCCAGGGGCTTGCGCTTATATGTCGATGGTTAGGTTATAGGCAGGTCAAGTGGATTGATTCCAAAGTCTGGTTGATGTTCTACAAGTGGTCGGGGCCTTCGCTTAGGTCTGTTGGAGAGATTAGGGAATTGCATATTGCATGGGCAATTCGGCATTGCTTTCGGCAGGGAAACACGGTAGCAGATGCATTAGCTAGAATGGGCAGCTCCTCTTCGACTCCTGTGTTGCATTTTTTCAATATTTTGGATCTTCCATTACATATTCGTGGTTTAGTTGATTTGGATTCTAGACAGGTTTGCAGCTTTAGATTTTTACGTGACAAAGTAGGGTTTCTTTTAGGGCTTAAATTTGTCTCGTTTACTCTACTGTATGTCCTGTTTCTTTCTGATATTTTAAATAAAATGGGTGTCCGCCCACCCCCGATATGATTGGCAGTTTAAAAAGATGATTAAAAAAAAAGATTTCATGAAGACTCCTTCCTTTAAATGATGGTTGAGCTCATATAAAGTATGAAGATTTGCTTAAATTGATGAATAAGGGCACAATTGTCCATTCTTCACATTTTTTGTCTATTCTTAGTAGGAATAATGTCGGATCAGCCATGTCATTCGCCAAATTTCACCTAGGGTTTTAATCCATGTTATGCTTTTAGTTGTTTTCTAAAAGATAGAGCCATGTTGGCTATTCTAGTTGGTTAGGTCTTAGTAATTTGAGTCCAAATTGGTCTAGGATTCGTGAGACTTTTGTAAGGCTATAAATAAGCCTACAAACCATCAATTTTATTCACCAAGTTTTATCAATCAATTTTTCAGCCAACCAGCTTATTCTTGTAGAAATTGCGTCTCTTTTGTAAGTCATTCTTCTTTGAATACCAAGCTTCTCAAGTGTTCAAAGAAGACTTATCAATCAAGACGCGCGTTGTGGCGTCTTCTACCAAGAAAAGTTGAAAATTCATTTAAAACTTCGGGTTGAGATTAAATTTGAGGTTTGTAGTTCCTTGAGTTATAGTGTCTTCTCACAAATCCAGTCTACGTCAATTTGGACGTGACGTCAATTGATTACTAAAACAACCTAACTCAAGAATAGGCAACATAGCTCTCCTTTATCTACTAAAACAAATAAATGGATTAAAACCATGAAATTGTCCTGAATATTGAACCTTATTCCTACTAAGACTATGGTAAACAAGAATGGACTCTTATTCAATCAATTTAACTCTCTCATACTTTATAAAATCATTTAAAGGAAGGAATCTTCATGAAATCTTGAACCTTTAATCATCTTGGATAAGAATATAAGAAATGATTCCAAATCAAAGTTTCCACCATGCCATTTCTCATCAGTCCCCTCCTCTTGAAAGGCGATTTGTCCCAAATCGAAGGATTGTTTGCGAAGAAGAACCTCTGGGAATGTTTGGATAATTGCGAGCCAAGAAGCATGCCGTCTACTCAACTTGAACATGAACCAACATGCACATTTCAGCTCACCATGGTTTTGCCACGATCTCAAGTCTTTGACACCTGGATCAAATACAAAGAACAAAGAGTAAGCTTCATTGAAGTAGATATATTCAACACTTTCCCGATAACAAGAGGGGAATATGTGAATGTCATGTACCATCCTAACATTTTGAACACAATTTAAAAAGACATTAGAATCACTACGTAAAGTAGGATATGCATGGATAATATCAAGACACTTAAAACTAATAGAACACATAGAACTCACATAGTTAGAATGAACAGGATTACTAAAATAACTCAAAGACAAACTAGAAGAATCGTAAGACTCAAAGAAATCACAATAAATTTCACACAATTAAACTAAACAAGACACCTAAGATGACGTAAACTATCTCTAGCATAAGGATCATAAAGTAAGTAGACAGCTTTATCAAACTTCATGATTCCTTGATAGTTAACCATATGACTTACATAAACAACTTTTAAAACAATGCCAATTAACTCTAGAAGTTTAGCATACATGAACAAGTCAAGAAAATGAACTATGCACAAGAAGGTAGTAACCAATTCGTCAAGATTAGGCATAGAATTACTCATAGCCAACTTAAGAGTACTTACCTCCTTAGGCAACACAAAGGCAATAGTTGTATCATGAAAACAAAGAGAATTAGGGAAGAATTCTACCTTTTTCTTAGCAATTGAAGTAACTACAATTTTATCAAATTTAGTCAAGACAGTTGGCTTAGGAGTTTCATCATGAGTCAGCACGTGATTTGTCTTGAAAACCTGTGAAAATGGAACAAACATCCCAGGCAAAATATAGTCAAGTTGGTTAGTCAAAAGTACATGATGTTTGCTCTCAACATTGACTTTTGTAGTATTGCTTGCATCCTCTCTTTTCTTTCCACTAAAACTGAGCAATCTTTTGCCTTTTTCATGGATTTTGCCTCAGCTTTATCCTTCAATTCTTCCTTTTGTGCAGCAGCTTCCTCTCGAGATGATTGCACATTGCCCTTGACTAGCTCCCTTAATTGCTTTTCATGTAGAAGAATATCAAGGTCTTCACAAAGTTGCTCATAAGTAAGTGACCCAAGTTTGAAACGACGATCATTAAATATGAAGGAATACTTATTAGTTTGCCCATCATACTTAACATGGTTCTTAGACATCCATGATTCTCCCAACAATACATGCGTCACTTGAATAGGAACAACATCACAAAATACCTCATCCACGTATCTACCAATACGGAAAGGAACAAGTGTATGCTTAGTAACCCAGATATCACCATTAGGACTTTGCAACTTGTATGGTTGAATAAGATCAACGGTTGGAAGATTCAATTTCTCAACCATAATAGTGCTTGCAAGGTTGATTGTACAACTCTTGTCAATGGCCATGCTAAGAATTTTATCCTTGATGTAGCAATGAGTGTAGAACCAGTTACTTTGTTGAGCTTTAATGACATTCAGTTGCTCTTCTACATCACGCAATGCCAAAACATTTACTCCTTTAGGCACATAAGGGTACTGAAACCCCTCCTCTTCAAGGTTTTATCCTCCAAGCAATCAAACTTATTCACGGTTATCTCTTCTTTCTTAGCCATGGTTAAATCTGCAAAAATTAAGGTTAAACCTACAAAATTCAACAAACGTTAGTAGAAAATGCCTCGCACGCTCCCTTACGTGTTTCCCTCGCACTCATGTATCACTCAAGTGTTTTATTCCACTCTAATGGTTTCACCAAGCACGCTCTAGTTCCTTGATCTTCCTCTTTGAAGAAATCAGGAAGTTCAAGTAAGCTCAAGGTCTTATAATCAATTACCTTCACGTGAATGTGGTGTATCACCGATGGTTCACTTGGAAAATGAAGAATAGGAATTAGAGAATATAACTCAAAATAGAAAGGAATTCGGATGAAAGACTCAAAAGAATTGAAAACTAATTAAGAAACTAAGACACAATAGTTTAGGAAGCTAGGCACAATTTAGGAAACTAGACTGCAATCTAGACTTGATTCCTAATCAGTTTTGGAAAAGAAAACAATTTGATCTAACCAACAATAAAAATAATTAAAAGACTCACCTAAGTGCTGGAAAATAGGAAGAAAGTCACGTGGCACAAGGCTACAAAATAATCACCAATTTAGGTTCCAAGAAGCGTTCAAAACCAATTCAGATTTGGTTGGTTCGTCCAAGGCGGTGCTGGTTTTCCAAGGCTGTTTGGGATTTGCTTAAGGCGGCTGGTTCCCCTATTTGATAAGAAGTTTCTGCGGTTTAGGATAAGGAAGCTGCTTAACAAGAATTTGGCAAGTCCCCCTTCAGTTTTGTTTTTTTCTCAGCCACAAGAATCCTTATCAATCTTGGAAAGTAAAACTGAAATTCTTGGAAAGTAAAACTGAAATTCTGCTTTGGTGATTCAACTTCCAATTGTGGTTCTAAGGCTTCCCCAACCAAGCAAGGATGTTTAGCAATCAATGGGAAAGGTTACAAGTTCTTGGCTGAAAATTTCTTGATTTCGTGGGCCTCTTGGTTGTTTTCTTGAAGCTCTTGAAATTGTTTAAATAAAAATCTGGGAATTTCTTGAGTTTCTTGAGCAAGAAGAAGCGGACCTTGAACCTGGGAAACTACCCACAAATTTCTCCAGCCTTCTTGTTGTGTTTCTTGAATTGTTGTGGCTGAATTGACCCAGCCAATTACACCCGATTACTACCTTGACCTGATCTTGCAAGTTGAAACTAAAAATCTGGAAAAGTTTCTTGAGTTTCTTGAGCAATAAACCCGTTCTTGAAACCTGGAAATTTGAAGACCAAAATCTGATCTTACTTCAGTCTGCCCCAAGTATCCTTCATTGACCCAAAGTTTGGTTGGAATTCTTGAAGTTGTTGTGTTAAGGAAACCAAATTCCATTCACCTACCAATTCCTACAAATCCGAAAGCCAATTTGTTTCCTAAAGCCTGAGATAAAAGCGGACCAGCTCCTTTTCCAAATCTGTTTCGGATCCGCAGGTGGGTAAAGGAGACCAAATCCTGATTAGTTGAATCCTACGTCTTGAAGTTAGCCTCCAAATCACCTTCCAAATTGGCTTTTGAAACAAATAGCAGATTACATAATCCAAAAGTGAGGAGGAAAGAACCTGAAGCTGATCCGGAGTTCACATAATTCGCAAGCTTCCAAATTTTAGCATTCCAAATCAGTCCGCCATCTTCCTAAATCTACTTCAGCCGCATTTAACCAGTATACTCACAATTCTAGATTTCTAATCGGACCCTTAGGAGTTTTCTAAGTTCCTAAACTTCAGCTGTCTTAGTCCTTCCTTCTAAGTCGATACCTTACAAGTTTTAGCATCTAGAAATCTGTTTGAGTTATTGTCCAGTCGTGTTCCTTTCGTTTAAATTTCCAGCTTTGAGTCACATTCTTAAGTCATCTTTCATCTTGTCTCAACCCATCCCCCGTGCATAATCAAAGGTATTTCAATTGGTAACCTGCTCCTACACTTTTGAGGGAATTCTAAATTTTTCAAGGAAGCAATTGAAGCCTTGAGAGATTGCTGGTAAGTGCATTAGAGAGTTTTAAAAAAACACTTGAGTGCAAACACAAGTGTGAGAGCATACAAAAAGGGAGTGTGGTGAGAAAAAAATTTATTTCTTCTTGTTGCTCTTTTTCACTAACTTGCAGGTACTATAAGATGTCGAATGGTGAACAACAACAAGTGGCTGATAGTGAACCACAACCACAAGGCATGAACCAGTTAAAGTGGGAAGCCATGTTCAAAGACTTCCAACGACAGCTCAATAAGTCACTAGAAGCCATCCATGAGAGGATGGACCAGCTAGAACTATCAACCAAGTCCAAGCAAAACCGAGGCAGATCCTCCAGAGAATCCGAAAGCTCCAACTATGAAGAGGAGGAAGAAGTAAGACCAAGGCGTGAAAGGCGATTTCCAACCAAAAACGTTGATCCATTCCAGAGCATAAAAATTAAAATTCCAGAATTCTATGGTAGATCCAACCCTGAAGCATATATGGAGTGGGAACGAAAGATTGACATGATCTTTGGTTGTCACACATATTAGGATGAACAAAAGCTGAAGCTTGCCATTCTGGAATTCAAAGAATACGCTATGGTTTGGTGGGATCAATTGTGCACCAGCAGACGCCGGAGTGTTGAACCAGACATCACTACTTGGACTCAATTGAGAAGAATCATGAGGAAGAGGTTTGTACCAAGTCACTACCACCGTGATTTATACCAGAAGTTACAAACCCTCACCCAAGGAAATAGAAGTGTTGAGGACTACTTCAAGGACGTGGAGATCACCATGATGCGTGCAGACGTCCAAGAGGATCGAGAGGCAACCATGGCAAGATTCTTGAGTGGATTATGCCCCAAGATAGCTAAAAAGGTGGAACTCCAAAATTATGTGGAAATAAGTGATCTGGTGGACAAAGCAATGAAAATTGAAGAAAGGATCAAGGTGAGGTGTAACAATCGGAATTCATACCAGTTCCCTGGACCAAACCCGAGGTCCAACTCCTCAAGAGTCGAGCCACGACAGAATCAGTTTCGAGGGGATCAGATATCATTCAATCCGGGTTCTTCTTCTTCGAAGCTGCAAAGGGAAGTGCCCAAGAGGGACTACAAGTCGACCTCCAAGGGGCTTAGTGAAGCTGCCAAAGCATGACCAAAGGATATTCGTTGTTTTAAATGCCAAGGTAGGGGGCATATTGCAAGCCAATGCCCTAACCAACGGACTATGCTCTTACTTCCAAATGGTGACATTATCACTGATGATGAGGAAGAATATGATGGAATGCCTCCATTGGAAGAAAGTGAGGCCGAGGAAGAAGTGGCACAGGACGGGGAAATTGGTGTAAGCTTGGTGGCCAGACGAGCATTGACTACACAAATTAAGGATGACGAGGCTCAACGTGAGAACATATTCTACACCTGCTGCCAAGTCAAGAACAAGTTGTGTAGTTTGATTATTGACGGAGGAAGTTGCACCAATGTAGCAAGTGCTCATATGGTGAATACATTGTCACTACTTACCACGGACCATCCACGCCCTTACAAGCTCCAATGGCTCAATAACAGTGGGGAAGTTCGTGTATCCAAGCAAATACTCATGGCCTTCAAGATTGGTCGATATGAGGATGAGGTTCTTTGTGACGTTGTTCCAATGCAAGCAAGTTTTATCAAATATTTTGTGAGTTTTCCACTCTCTCTTTCCAAGAGAGCTTTTCTTGAATACTTGAGAGTTTTCTTGAGTTATTCAATCTTGAACTTATCAATCAAGTAATCACCCTGATTGTGGCGTTCTTCTACTTACAATGTTGGTTCACTAGATCGTTGGTTCGTGGGTCAAGGTTAAGTCCAAGGTTCGCAAACCCGGGATTTATAGGGGTCGATAGTTTCCACCTATCAACTTGAATTTTCGTCTAGATCCGTCATTGACAAAGTACGATTTCATACCGTTTGGGAGGGTTCATACCATCTAGGCAAGATCTTGGACTCGACAACCAGGTTTGGATGAGCGGAAGCAAACCTCTTAGACCCCTCTAATCCCCGTGGTGTGAACAATCTTGATACGATCTCAACCCATGACCAAACGAATTAGTGAACCTAGGTTTTGGTAGAAGGCGCCACAATCAAGTGCGTTTCTTGATTGATAAGCCAAACTCAAACACTCAAGAAAATATCTAAAGTGTTCAAGGTGCTTTGAAGCCAAGAGAAATCTCTCTCGCACGTGCATGAGTGATTGGACCTTGAGGTACTTGAACTTGAGGGATGCAAGAATCTTGGTCAGCTTGTACATTCGCATCAACAAGACTATGAAAACAGACAGCACTATGGACTATGAAACGGACAGCACAAGAAACTATGAAACAATCAACAAGCAACCAGAAATTTCCAAGACCTAATTGACACACAAGATTTGCAAGTTAGCTTAGGAAATTAAGACAGCAAGACGCATGAAGGGAACGGACACCAAGACAAGATAAAGAACAGACAGCAAAAACAAGAAAAGCAAGACACGAACAGAATTTTTTTCTTTTTGGACAGATTTGACACAAAACAAGAAAATGACAATAACAAGAAGAAAAAGGGATATGCTTGATACCGTCAACTAGCTCTGGTGGGGATATACTTGATACCGTCAACTAGCTCTGATACCAAGATGACGTGAGTTGATGTAGGACCTAGACGAATATCAAGATGGAGTTGCGGAAGACACTCGACCCCTCTAACTCACGGAACTATGAACCTTGAATTTAATCTCAACTCATAGAACAATGAATTAGCGAACCAAGGCTTTAGGTAGTAGACGCCACAATCAAGTGCAGTTCTTGATTGATAAGTCACTTGAATACTCAAGCTCTCTCAAGTATTCAAAGAAGAATCTCTTACAAAAAGAGACGTGCTATTCTCACAAGAATAAGCTGAAAAATTGATTGATAAAACTTGGTGAATAAAATTGATGGTTTGTAGGCTTATTTATAGCCTTACAAAAGTCTCACGAATCCTAGACCAATTTGGACTCAAATTACTAAGACCTAACCTAACTAGAATAGGCCAACATGGCTCTATCTTTTAGGAAACAACTAAAGCAAATAACATGGATTAAAACCCTAAGTGAAATTTGGGCCAGCATGACATAAGGCTGATCCGATTATTCCTACTAAGAATAGACTAAGGAAAACAATGAAGAATGGACAATTGTGCCCTTATTCATCAATTTAAGCAAACGGCAGCTCTTCATACTTTATATAGAGCTTCAAACCATCATTTAAAGGAAGGAATCTTCATGAAATCTTGAACCTTTAATCACCTTGGATAAGAATATAAGAAATGATTTCAAATCAAAACTTCCACCATTCCATTTCTCATCACATGACACGTCAGGTAATCAAAACATGATTCATATCAAATCACAAGATTCAAGTTCACATAACAAGCCAAGAAACATGCATGGAAACTCATCAAAATAGCAAGGTTCAAATTCCAAATTTGGCTCAGTTTCAAAGCCGTCCACACTCCCTAAAACAAATAAAGAAAGAAGATAAGTTTCGCTCCTCCATTAGCGAAACCAAATCAAAATAAATTTGTTTATTGGTTTAATCAAGATTTTCCCTAAAATTTCCTCGAGTGAAAATTATTCATATCGAGTAGTAAAATATCACAAAAGACTCTTTTTTAAAATCGGTACATCATTTAAAATGAAATGCTCTAACGATATACTCCATATTCGCAACTTCTCAACTTTTAAAACAATGAAATTAAACGAGGTCTTTTACCTCACACATCACCCATTCTAGTTTAAACTCAACACTAAACTTAAATTGAGGTTTTAACATATGTTTAGAACAATTTTCACCAAATCTCGATGTTCAGAATTCATGAAAAATAGATAAAACATTTCAAAACCCTCAAATCTGTCCAAATAGCACATTTACCCAAAATTAGTGAAAACTCAACTTTTCACCATTAAAATTCAAGATTTTAAGTCCATTCAAGCATATACGCATAAACGAACATAATACATATTTATTTAGGCAAAATCTAGTCAAGCAGCATCATAAAATTTTGAAATCAAGCGCCATAATTTTCAAGTGAGGTTCGGCCAGCCTTCATACTTTTTCTTCAAAATTTTCAACAACATTCCTACATTCTAAGCACAAAATGAACTCATCTCATAATAACAATCACAACCACAACAAGATCCTCAAGTCCACTACCTAAAAGGTCATCTCAAGTCAGCTACCTAAGTTGGGAATTCAAGAGCCCAACTCAAATGTTTCAAACACTAGCATTTCTAGCAAAATAAACCATGGATCTAAAAGATGTAGCACTAATAACGTTAAAACTAAGAGATTTAAGTGTTATACCTCAAGATCTAACTAGATGTTGCAAGATCGAGTAAGATCTAGTGTTGATCCACTCAAAGGATGATCTTCCAAGTTTTGAAACCGATCCTTCAAGTTTAACCAAGAACTAGCTTGTTCCTTGGTGATTTCCTCCACAAGATTCAAGACCAAGAAGAAGGAAAACAAGATGGAGCTTTCTTCCCTATTTCTTGCTCTCTCTCACTCTCGGATCTCTCTGCCTTTTTCTCTCTCTCACATGGCTGCAACAAGCAGCAAAATGGAGCAAGATGAAGCTCTCAAATGGTGTTCAAAGTGCAAGGAAAATGAGGATGAAGAAGAAGAAGAAGAAAGCTTGGAAATATCTCTATTTCTTTCTCTCTCTACTCTGCTCTCCCTCTCATGCAAGAGGCAAGAAACAAGGTTTTATGGAGACAAAATGAAAGGTTGTCCTTGTTTTAAGGAAAAGTGGTCAAACTTCCACTTTTTGTCGCGTCGATGCTCGACACTTAACTTTTACTGATTTTTCTCATTCTGACACTGTCTTACCTTAAATATATCTTTGTAATGTCTCTGCATATGCTCGGTTTCATCTTAGAGTTACTATTCACACCTCAGATCAAAAATAGACGCTTAAATTGGCCAAAACCAAACACTGGCAATTAATTCTCAAAAAATTCTCTAAATTAGAAAATAATAACTCAAAGTATAAATTCACTAATATTTTATTGAATAAACATAATATAAATATTATTATTTTATTTTTAAAAATAAACATAGAATTTTGAGGCCCACACAACCTTCTCTAGGGTTCTCCTCTTCCTCAACGAATAACCTCACAAACTCAACTTTCTCTACACCTACATAATAATCAAAGTAAATTTTTATTCAAATATCACTATTGAAAAGTTGTATCTTGTGTAAGCAAAAGTCTTGTATCTTCTCATACTTAATCAAAGTATATTTCTGCTCAAATATCACTTTTAAAAATTTGTATCCTGTGCAGGCAAAAGTCTTGTATCTTATCATATTTGGGAATATTTATAGAAGGTGAGATTTTGCTCCAAAAGTCCCTCTAACAGTCAAAAAGACTAGTTGTTAAAAGCTAGTCATTGGACCTGTCGGATATTTGACAGGATCTTCTACATTCAATAGGAAGCGTCGATTGGACATCCAATCCAAATTCTATGTCTTATAGAAACAGAAAGCCTAAACTTGAATTTGGAATTTATCAGACGGCCGATAGAGAAGTATGTGTCCGATCTATGCATCCAATCCCCTGTATCTTCTTTCGGACGTCCGGTACTCTACTATGTGTCTAAAAAAAGCATCCAATAGATAGCATAACTCTTGTTTCTTCTTGTTTTGCTTCCATTCTTTTTCTAATAGACTAACAACCCATTCTAACAAATTTCTCACATAAAATCACGAGTCCAAATTGGCATTCTAGTTTGTTAATCATCAAAACCAATGATTGATTAATTATGGTCAACAATTTTTCCCTTTTGATGATGACAAACAAAATGATGATATTGATTTCTTTGATCAAATATGCTCAAATAAACTTCCCTTTATTTTATGGCATCTCAATGATTAAAAAAAAAGAATTCAATCAAAAAACTCCCCCTTAGTACATGCCAAGATTCAAAAATATATTATTCAATCTACTCCCCCTTTTGGCATCATAAAAAATAAAGCATGTAAGTATGTGTGATGCCCCGTACCGTCAATTTAATTTATAAATTTACAAAATTCCATATTTTCATAAAATTATTTTATTATTTTAGTTGAATTATTTGATTTTCGTATATCAATTGTAACGGCAAGAAAAGTTTTAAAATACCTTGTGCACGTTTAAATTATGTTCTCAATTTAATTATTTGAATGTTTAAATTTCATACTCGGGGCTAAGGTCAACTACTAGACATAAGTTTTGAATATTAGAATATGTATTTGAGGTATATAAGTGAGAGAAATCGGGATCGTAGTGTCACGTCATGCGAATCGACCCGACGTGACAAAAGGTAGCTTTATGTCAAATCTATTGACTTTTCTCATTTCTTCCATTTTCCAAACAAAACCCCAAAAGTTGAAGAACCACTCATTCTCTCTTCTTCTCCCTTCCATGGCCGAACTCCCCTCTTCCCTTTCCCCTTCATTTTTGTCTTCAAAATCCACTTCAAACTCCATCAAATTTCACCAAGAAAACTTGTGTAACCTTCCACCTCTTTTACTTGGAGCTTGAGGATCATCAAGGAGGGAGTTAGAGCCAGCTAGGAGCTTGGAAAGGGAGGAACTTAGACACCACAAGCTTGAACTTTCCTTGAGCTACTTGAGGTAAAAGGGCTTCACAAAACCCTAATTTCTTTGCTTCCATTGTATAGTAGTGAAGCTTGTAGTTCTTGTTGGTAATTTTATTGAATTTGGTTGGTTGAGTGGGCTCTATAAACTCCCACAATTCTTGATGGTTGGTGGTTATGATATGTATGTATGTGATGGAGTGAGTGTGATGAGTTTTGGAGTTATGAAGTAAGGAAGAAGAGAAAGAGGCAAAATCGAGAGAAAAGGGAAGTTATGCTGCCGGTTTATTTTCTGATTTTTATGCCCTATCTTAGCTGCATAATTTCTTGAGTTTTGGGGCTGTTTTGATAGCTGAAATGTTGAGCTTTAAATGGACATTTTCCTAGAAAAGAAACCTTCTCAATTGGTGCTTTAAAAGTTCATGAAACGAGGACCAAAAATCTAGAATTTTTCGTGTGACAGGGTTAGTGAAACATCTTTCTTGAAACTGTTGTAACTTGATGTAGGAAGATCTGAATTGAGTTTCATTTATTGTGTTTAAAACTAGAATTCAAGTTCTTCCAGTGGTACAAATTTCAAGGGCTAGTTCAATTTCTGTGAATTTTGGTGAATTTTCAAATTTGACTGAAAATCGAGACTATTATGTCCTATTTTTACTGTAGCAGCGGATTTAAACTGATATTTGAATGGTTTTCGATTTGAATCTTGTGTAAGTGTCTCTCAAGATTTTTAGTTCATTGAGTCTATTTTCCAACGTTATAAGATTCGTAAATTTTGAACTTATAGAACTCAAGTTATGGTTTTTCAAAGAATGCTGCGCAAAACTGGAAAATTTTACCTCTTTGCACTTGCAAACTACTGCCCTCCTTTTGATTCAAAGTTTTGCTACCATTTTGCTTCCATTTGATAAAGGAATGCTACTAGAGCTTTTGTATTAAAATTTGAGTGATTTGAGGCTGATTTAGATGAATAAAATATTTGCAGATCAAAGAAGGAAAATCTGGCAGCTTAGTTTCAAGAATTTTCACAAATTTTGGCCGTCTATAAAGTTACCTTCCCGTATGAGTTTTTAGCTAAATTTTGGTAAAAACGTAGCTCACATACTGGGGTTATGTGTGCAAATTTTGGTGTTTTTCCAGTATCATTTCGTTGTTCAAATGATGCTCCAAATTTACTCTTCAAACCTAGAAATTCCACTGTCAGACCAACTTTTTGCCCTCTATTCAAACGGCTGTATTCCTTGCTCAAGAGTCAAAATCGAGCGCTGTTAGTGGCGTTTGAAACTAGACTTCAAGGGATTTCCAACAGTATAAAATTTGTGTATTAGTTCATTTTCTACAAGTCGCAGAAATTTTGGGAAATTGACTGATTTTCCAAACTGATAACACCGTGCTTTGACCACTACTGAATCTTGTGGCTTGATTTGACTTATCTTGCAAAATGAATTTGGAAGAGAAGTATTTAGCAAATTGTAGTACTCTGAGTCTAGTTTCCATAGCCGCAAACCTTGCTTAATTTCGATGAGTGTAGCCTTAGATATGGTCCGAACAAGAACTGTGGTAGTGGGGGTTTTTGTGATTCTAAGTAGTTGAGTTAAGGTTTTAAGTTTTAGTTATTTTAGCTAGTGTTTGATAGTTGAAATTTGGTTCAAGGTGACCAAGGCTTTGCTGAGGGTGAACCAACTACCGAAGTTTAATCTTTTTGCTTGCTCGCTCGATAAATTGAATCACGGTGAGTGTTCTTTGTATGTCTGTGAATAAATTGCTTAAGTGTGAAATGCTTTATGATGAATTGCTCATTTAACACGTTAGATGCCTTTCAATGCTGATACGAACTACGCCAAACATGACGCAACCCGCACACGAAAAAGCTTACGATCTAGGATATTGGTAAACAAAGTTGACTCACACATAGCGGAAGACCTTCACCCGTTGAGCACCTGGACAACGAACGTTGGTATAAAGTAGAAGACGCCACAATTCAACGCGTTCTTGAATTGATAAGTCAATGAACACCTAAAGAATTCTCTAAGGTATTCAAGCCGCTTCAAAGAAGCAAGAGAAGTGATAAACACTCAAAGCAATTTGCTGAATAATTCTTGTATATTAAAAATGAAATAAAGGTGGCAATTTATAGCCCACAAAACATAAAAACCTAGACCAAAAAGGACTAAGGAATTCGGCCAGCCATAAAGCTTTAGGAAACCAAAACCCTAACTAAATAGGAAACTAAATTTAACCTACTAATTAGGAACTAACATGAAGGCATTCGGCAAGGCCTTGTTCACACCTAGCCAATTGCTTTATTGGACAAACAAGAACTTAACTAACAAATGAAAATAAATTCTGTAGGCGTGACCGTTAGACGTGGGCACGCCTAACTGGTATCAGCGCTTCTGTCCAACAGCACGTTAGGCGTGACCACTCAGCGTGGGCACGTCTAACTAGTGTCAACGCTTCTGGTCATCGACTAAAGTTGCATTCCTTAGGCTCGATGAACCCTCATGAACACTTAGCAATGCGACACAAGGTAGTGATTGATCCTCCAAGGTGCTAAGTGATTTGACACTCTCTTGAACTTCACGAACCAACATGGCCAATTCTTCCTTGAGCCTTTTAGCTCTTGCACATGTCATTGGGCCATAAGGGACTTGAGATGAACTTGAAGGTTGAGAAGCTCAACCGTTGCTCCTATTCATGACCTTGCTTGGACGTCCGCATCACATGGAGAATTTGGATTCATATCAAATGCTTTTCAATGATTATGTTAAAGGCGAGTGTGTACTTTATCGCACTCGACCTAACTTTCATTATCTTATTCAAGCTATTGTTCCACGATTTGTATATTATTTGTGCATGACTGTAGGCCATGTGTACTTTAACACATTGGCTGAACAAGGCCTTTCCCCCTTCGTTATCGGCCTATTCGAGACAGAAGCGGACTCGATCAGGTAGGTTGGTAACTTAGGGTACTGTACGGTATACTCGAGTATTTACCACTGGGAGTTATAAGGAGGAGTAGGGAGTTGAGTGATGGACAAGATGGACTGCGACTGCTTCCAGTGAAAACTGTATCCTTTCAATGAGTGTTTTCTCAGTTTATGTGTTTTAAAAATTTTATACTTCCAAATTGAATTATATTGATCTATTGAGTGCTTAACTGATATATATTGCTCCACTGTTACTATGAGATTGCATGTTATTAGAATCGCTCACTGGGCTTTTAGCTCATTCCTTCCAATTTTGTTTTTCCTTAGCAGGGTTTGAAAACGAGAGCTTCCAAGAGTTGCTCTAGGATGTTTGGTTTGGAGACTTTAAGCTGTATTTTGATGTAATCATTGTATTTTGGATTGAACTTATGAGATTTTGAAGGGATAATCTTTTGTATTTGTAACTTTAGTTTGGACGATTACAAGTATTTAAAGAAGTTTAAGGTTTAAACGTTTTGTTGAATTAATGGATATTAAAGTTATCTTGTTATTCGAAGTATTTGCTCGCTATTGAATTGAGGATTGTACTGAGTCCCAGCGAGAGTTGGGCAGGCGGTCCACTAATACCCTAGTAAGCCCTAGGGAGAAGTAGGGTCGTTACAGTATGAAGGGAAATTGCTTATGGATAAGTAAAACTCCTACTAAGATCAAGCACATATACCAAATATCTCCCCTCCCCCTTAAATGACTATGTAAATCAAATAAGTACAAAGGGATAAATTAAAAGAATTATATCCATTCAAAGGCATATCGACAAGTACACACAAAAGAATCATGTGAAGGATTATATTCAAAGCAATTCTTACTCATTCTTACTATTGTACTTCCTATTTCAAGAAACGTAATAATAGACAGCAAGGTGTACGTAACAACATTACCAAAACAAGAATTTATCAGCATTCAAGCATCTGTGAGAAACCAACATGTATAAAATCACTAATCATTAATGAGAATATGAAAATCACTAGATGCTTATCCAACTCTTTTTCTTGTGAGGAACCAACATGTATAAATATAGCATTTAAGTACAAAGTTGACAAATGACATCACAATCATTTCACTTGCGTAAAACAACATGCTAGATTTAACTAAGTGAAGATAGAATGCTCTCACACTTATACTAGGAGATGCATTATATCTAATGGTTAAATTATGTCAAACTTAAATAGCTAGCATAGTCTACATACACAGCTCATAGCAAGCTAACATAACAATTTTAATCACATAAGTACATTTGAAAAATGAAATCTCCCCATTTTTCTGCAAATCATGACATATTTAAGAAATATTTTGGGGTGTTACTATAATCAAGCATTTAGATGTCCACAACCATCATTTTGAAAGGTATATTCTTGGATAGGACACACATAAATAGAACTTCAAAACAATTAGGTATTCCAAATCCATGTGTCCTACTCTCATAAGAGTGCAAATTAGGCATGGCAATCAAACATTTGAATATTAAAAGTTGAGGTAAGAAAATTAAATATTAAAAGCATACCTCAATAATATTTCATCTACTTGAAATAGTTATCATTCTCATTCTCCACAATAGATGTAAGTTTTACCTTTTTCTTTTGTTCTTCATCTACTCTATAGTACAAAATTGGATTTGCTAAATGAGAACTCCAATTGTTTCTTCTTTCGAACCTCTAAATTATTTGGATGATCACTTTCTAACCATGCTTTGAGCATAAATCATTTTGACTTGAGGGAATATGTATCTTTAAATATTACTCTTAAGTTACACAGTTCTTGAATAACAAATTTTGTATAAGTTTGCATTAGTACTATAAAAGAGCATATGTTCATCATCTTGTACATAAAAACAAATTCAAGATTATTATCAATATTTTTTTAAACTTAATGAAATTTTTGAGACAATCAAAGAATAATTAATCAAGTTTGTTTGAATCATCTAAAAGTTTTTTAACTCACAAGCATCATCTATATTGACTGGACATACTTTAACATTTTCACTACATAACATAATTGAGCTAAACAATATTTAATCAATTTCAAGAAAGTATATCAAATCATTTTTGTATCCATTCTCTTATTTTACCCAAATGAATCATTTAAGTTCACGCATAATCATATACAATTCAACAAATACAAGCATTTTTAAATTAACAAATAAGCTAACAAGTATGTGTATCATGTCTATGAATAGAAACTATAGCGGTAGTTCTTCAAATTCACATCCTTAATATTTTCATAAATGTTTGAAACTTTTCTATAGTTATTACATAATGGAATATCACATAAGATATTTCTATTCCACTTAAAATAGTCATTTTCTTGTTATTCAAATTAAAGTGTGTTTTTTCTTTGTCATCATTTTGACCTTTAAGATTTAGAGCTAATTTTCCATCATCTTTCTTATAAACATTTTGTTTTCTTATGTGAAGCTTAGATTGATCCTTTTAACCTATATCATTTTAGCTCTTCTATCAAAATTTCTTTTCTTAAAATATGTATCAATTTTATGACTAATTTTTTCACAAAAATGACAAGTTAGTTAAACTAAACAAAACTTTTTTTTTATTATCACTAGGAGTTTTAGATTTATTTTATTGTTGTAGCATATTTTTATTTCACTCAAAACCATAGTTTTAATCTTTTCTTTCTTACAAGATAACTCTGTTAAACACAAGTTCAAATTATTCATTCTTTTCTTAATATTTACATGTTCAACTTTTAAAATTTCATAAGCCTTAATTTTTTCTTTGAGTATTTCATTTTCCTTATTCAATTTCTTATTTGTATCTTCAACTTCTTTGTGAGAGTCTTTTAAGCTATCTATAGTGATTTTTGATTTTTTATTTTCTTCTCTAATTTGTGCCTTCTCTAAAGTACATTCATCCAACTGGGATTTTAATGTCTTATTTAATTTTTTTAATTTTTTAAAATTTTTCATGCAAACTTTTAACAATCTTTTAACTATTACATCATCTGTATTCTTTTCTTCACTAAAATTAAGATTTTTATTCTTATAGATTTCTTCTAATTTTCTCCAAATCTCTTGACAATTTTGTAGAATCCTGTACTTTTTTTTAATTCATTTTTATTCAAAGCCCTACAAAAAATTTCCATAACTTGTATGTTTTGAACTAACATTCTTTTATCATGTTCATTTAATTCTTTCTTAGTATTTTCTCTAGTTTTTCCCTTCTTTGTGATTAAAACAATAGAAGTAATAAAGAGGGTAAATTAGGCTGATTAATAGAAGTAATAATCGTAATTTTTGCAATAAAAAATCGATGGTTCATTAATGGATGTTCCTAATAAAAATGGTTGTCTTAATGATCTTTTCTCTAAACCAGTTAAGCTTGAGCAATAGAGACCAAGTTCTAATACCAATTGTAATGCCTAAGCAACTTAAGGGGGGTGAATTAGGCTGATCAGGAAATAAGTAACTAATGACTAATTTTCACCCAATTTTATCTAATCAAGTTACCTAATAGATCACACACTTTAGCAAGTAAAATAGCAATGAAGATAAGGCAATCTAACCGCCAAATTCGACAAGGAAAGTGACGCGAGCTCAAGATCACCATATATCAATATCATGTCGAGTCTCATGTGTTCAACAATTTCCATGTCAAATTCGTTGGGGACCAATGAACAAAGTGAAGAACAAGGTGTTTGACATTCAAATTGTGTTAATTTTCTCATTTGATCAAGTTTGAGAATAAGGACATTGTTGTCCATCTTTTCCTTGTTTATTAGGTCGTTTATTAGTTTTTTTTTTTACTGGTTAGAATTGTCTTAAATTCAGTCCACAAGCTGGCTGAATTTAACTTCTTAACTAGTTAATATTATTTGTTTAGAAGTTTCCTAAAAGATAGAGCCATGTTGGCCTATTCTAGTTAGGTTAGGATTTTAGTAATTAGAGTCCAAGTTACATTCGGATTTTGAGTCTTTTGTAAGGCTATAAATAAGCCTACAAACCATCAAATTTTATTCAAGGAAGTTATATCAAATTTTGTGAGTTTTCACTTTCTCTTTCTAAGAGAGCCTTCTTGAATACTTGAGAGTTGTCTTGAGTTATTCAACTTGAACTTATCAATCAAGTAATCACCTTGATTGTGGCGTTCTTCTACCTACAACATTGGTTCGCTAGATCGTTGGTTCGTTGGTCAAGGTTAAGTCCAAGGTTCGCCAACTCGGGGTTTAGAGGGGTCAATTGTTCCGCCATCCAACTTGAGTTTCGTCTAGGTCCTACATCAATTCATATCAGTTGGTATCAGAGCTAGTTGACGAATTCAAGTATATCCCTTGTGTCGTAAGTTTTTCTTGTTACAAATTCTGTTGAGTCTTTGTCATTCGTTCCTTCTTGTTTTGCTCAAATCTGTCCTCATTGTTTCCGTCCGTGTCTTGTCTTAATTCTATTCGTTTTGTTGTTTATAGTTGCTGTCCGTGCTATTCCTTGAGTTTGTATTCTAATTGAAGTCTTGTCTTCTTGTTCTTGCATCTTCAAAGTCGTTAAGAGTCAAAAAAAAAAAGGGGGGGGGAAAAAGAAGAAAGATTCTGCCGTGTCTTATTGTTCTTGTTGTCAGCCTTCTTATCCATATGTCTTGCTGTCCAAATTGTGTCTTTTTGTCCCATCCGAATTGTGTTTATTTTGAGTCTTGATCAATTGCTGGAAACCATGGATAATTCTTGAAACTTGAACCTGTTTTTTTTGGCCAACTTGATTTCTTGAAGCAAACACTAAACCTTGGAACAAGCCTTAACCAAGTTTTTGGACTGTTTCTTGAATTTCTTGAGAAACCGCTTGAACCACATTGATTTCTGGAAATTGCATCTCTGCATCTTCAGGTTTTAAAAACAGAATCCCTCGGCTGAAAAAAAAAAAAAGAGACAAAGAAAGCCATTACGGGTTCTTGAAATCTGGAAAAAGGATCTTCGTGAATCTGCCATCCTATTGTGTTATTTTCTTGGATTGTTTGGCCGAAATTTTCTCTAGGATTTGTAACCCAAAACTGCCTTGAATTTGTCTTGAAAGGCTGTGTGCCAAAATCTGGAATTCTTGTCAAGTTTCTTGGGCAGCAACCGTTCTTGAAAACTTGAAAATTCTTGAGGACCGAAACTGTCTTGCTATCTTAGTACATTGGTCCGGGCAATAATTCCTTTCATTGATCCAAATTTCTATTGTTTCCATTGCTCAACACTTAAACCTCACCTTTGGGAATTGCTGCAACATAATTGCCTGTTGGAGGGGTGAAATCTGAACTTGGGAAGTGAAAGACCAAACCAGAAGTTGAGTTCCCAAAATTCCAGATTTTGTCTTTCCTAGAGTGATAAGGTTTTCTTGTTGCTTAAAAATTAAAGAAACTGATTAAGCAACTTGCCAAAATCCTTATAAACCGTTTCCTAAGTCAAAAACAATAACAAATCCGCAGCAAAGGAGGATCAAGCCAAACCAAATCAGTTTAGGAAACCTGCCTTGAACAAAGTCAACCGAATCCAATTGGTTTTGAAACCTTCCTCCAACCCGAATTGCTGTTAGCCTTGGAAACCATAATCCACGTGATTGTTTCTTGTTTTCCAGTATAATTTGAGTCTCCTAATCTGAATTTGAGTCGTATAGGTCATAGTCTTGTCCGTTTCCAATTTTAGTTCATAGTTGAGTCTTAGTTTCGTAATTCTAGTCCTAGTCAAATTCAAGTTTTCTATTTCTCATTGAGTCTTGTGTGGGTAGTTTAGGAAGCTCTCTAATTCCTTCTTTTCAGTAGTTTCTTAATTATTCATTTATTTTAAAAAAATCAAAAAAAAAATCGAACCAACTTGGGGGAAGTTACAATCTTGGTGCAACTTGGTGAGAAGCTTGGTTGAACAACTTGAAGAAATTCTGATTTCTTCAAGAGAGGCAATCAAGTGAATTGAGAAGTGATTGTGAGATCATTAGAGTTCAACACTTGAGTGATACAAGAGTGAAGGGAAACACGTGAGGGAAGCGTGTAAGGTTTTATACTAACTTTTTGTTGAGTTTTGCAGGTTAATTGTCAACATGTCTCAAAGCCAAGAGGCAAGTGATACCTTTGATCTAAAACTCATACTTGAAACATTGCAAGGGGAAATCAGTCGCATTAATAGACGGTTTGATACATTAGAGGATAAAATGGAGAAGGCAAGTGCATCCAAAAGCACCATCAAGAAGCAACCGCATTTGGAGGAATTATTTGGTTCAAACTATGAGGAAGATTTTGGTGAGATTGGACACCAAAGCAAAGACACTAGACAAAACCTAATCAAGGGAATGATGACACCATCAAAGGGATAAAATTGAATATCCCTTCTTTCCAAGGAAATCTAATCGAGGCTTATTTGGAGTGGGAAAGGAAGATTGAGAAGATCTTTGATTGTCATAACTACTCCGAATTGCAAAAAGTGAAGCTAGCAGTGGTGGACTTCACCGACTATGCATAATTTGGTGGGATCGATTGAGGATTGACAAAGAAGAAATGAGGCACCTTCCATCAAACTTGGGATGATCTAAAGCTAATCATGAGGAAGAGATTCATACCAGCCTACTACCATCGGGAATTGCATAACAAATTGCAAACCCTCTCACAAGGTAGTATGATGGTAGAGGACTACTATAAAGAGATGGAAATGGCAATGATGAGGGGACATCCATTGAAGATTCGAGGAGGCAACAATGGCTAGATTCTTGAGAGGTCTTGGGGCTGAAATAGCTGACATTGTGGAGCTTCATCACTACCTTGATATTGAAGGGTGGTGGACAAAGCTAGCAAGGTGGAGAAGAGGCTCAAGAGGAGGATACCTCACCAAACTCCCAACTTCCAGCCAGGGAAGTGGAGGAATCAGCCATCTAAAGGAAAATAGCACCTCAATTGCCCAAAATCAAGCCAAGGAGGGCACAACAAATGGAAGCAACCGGCCAACCTTTCCCTCATCAAAACCGCGGCCAAGAGAAGAGTTTAAGGGTAATCAAGCAGCAACTAAAGCTAGAACTCGAGACACTAAATGCTTTAAGTGTCAAGGTTTTGGTCACATTGCTTCCCAATGCCCAAATCAAGGACCATGCTCATGCTACCAAATGGAGAACTCTTGGATGATGAAAATGAGTATGAAGATATGCCTCCATTAATTGAGGAGAATGAGGATGATGAGGGAAATTGAAGAGAAACCTGTTGAGTGGTAAGGTTGGATTGGTTGCAAGAAAAGCACTAGCTACTCAAGCTAGTGGGATGACCTCAGCGGGAAAACCTCTTCTACTCAAGATGCCAAGTGTCTAACAAACTTTGCAGTTTGGTGATCGACCCAGGGAGTTGCACTAATGTTGCTAGTGCATTGATGGTGGAGCGACTCAAGTTACCCACAAGTGAACACCCTAAACCTTACAAGCTTCAATGGTTGAGCAATAGTGGTGAGGTACGTGTTCATAAGCAAGTTTGATTTCTTTTGGCATTGGTCGATATATAGATGATGTTTTATGTGATGTTGTACCAATGCAAGCCACACACATTATTTTTGGGATTGGCAATTTGACAAAGGGTCAACTTTGATGGGTTTTTGAACAAGTACTCTTTTATGCACAATGGTAAAAAGATCACACTCGCACCTCTTACACCACAACAAGTGCATGAGGACCAAGTCAATTTGTAAAAAGAGTATGAATTGCATGTTGCTAACCAAAAGAAAAATGTGAAGGGAAAGAATGGCCCTAAGTCCGGCACTAACCCTCCACCAAGTGAACATGTTAATTTGGCCATAGAGCCTAGGAAGGAAAGAAAGACCAGCATGCTAGCTAGGACTAAAGAGGCAAAAGAAGCTTTGCATTGTAACCAGATTTTGCCTAACTTATTTTGCAAAGGCCCTTTAGTCACTAATGATTTTGAAGCTTCCTTGCCTAGTGTTTTCTTGAGTTTTGCAGGTTCAAGGAATGTTCACATGCCCGAATTTGGCCTTAAAGGTGATGTGATACAAGCTGTTTTTGGCATGATTGGAGCTCAAATTGAACCCTCTAAGCCATGGACTAGTTTGCACGGTGAATTTGCTTTTCAACAACCCATGATTGAGAAGGGAAGTTTCATACCTCAATCTTATTCTTTTGGTGCTAGAAAGTTGGTTTTTGCATTGTCTAATCCTAATGAGAATGTCATTGCATGTAGTTCTAGTCCTTTAGCTATGTCTTTTAAATCACATCTTTTTGCACGTCTTCCATTTATTTTCCATGTTAAATTCGTCCTTTTTCATGCTGTTTTTCATCAACTCCATTCAGCTTTGCATGTTTTTCAAGGGTCAAATGCATCTTTTGATTGTCATTCGCATGTGTTAGAAGCACCCAAAGAACTGAACATGATTCTTTATCCATCATTCCGTGTATTGTTACATTCATGTGCTAAGTTGATTGTTATCATTGTAGCACACGCATTCTCAACTTGTGTGATGTCTCTTGATTCGGATTTCCATCTAGGATCAATAGGTAATCGCCCTTTCATTTGTTTTGTGTTTGATCCAGGCATAAACGTGGGAGCACCCAACTCGCGGGAAATACCTTTTGCTATGGTGGTGCTATCTACACAAAGCTTTGATTCGAGGTCGAATCCTTTCAAGAGGAGGGGAATGACGCGAGCTCAAGATCACCATTTATCAATATCATGTCGAGTCTCATGTGTTCAACAATTTCCATGTCAAATTCGTTGGGGACCAATGAACAAAGTGAAGAACAAGGCGTTTGACATTCAAATTGTGTTAATTTTCTCATTTGATCAAGTTTGAGAATAAGGACATTGTTGTCCATCTTTTCCTTGTTTATTAGGTCGTTTATTAGTTTTTTTTACTGGTTAGAATTGTCTTAAATTCAGTCCACAAGCTGGCCGAATTTAACTTCTTAATTAGTTAATATTATTTGTTTAGAAGTTTCCTAAAAGATAGAGCCATGTTGGCCTATTCTAGTTAGGTTAGGATTTTAGTAATTAGAGTCCAAGTTACATTCGGATTTTGAGTCTTTTGTAAGGCTATAAATAAGCCTACAAACCATCAAATTTTATTCAAGGAAGTTATATCAAATTTTGTGAGTTTTCACTTTCTCTTTCTAAGAGAGCCTTCTTGAATACTTGAGAGTTGTCTTGAGTTATTCAACTTGAACTTATCAATCAAGTAATCACCTTGATTGTGGCGTTCTTCTACCTAGCGTTGGTTCGCTAGATCGTTGGTTCGTGGGTCAAGGTTAAGTCCAAGGTTCGCCAACCCGGGGTTTAGAGGGGTCAATTGTTCCGCCATCCAACTTGAGTTTCGTCTAGGTCCTACATCAATTCATATCAGAAAGAGAGAACATTAAAATTAAAAGGAGAGGAAACCAATCACACTCCAAAACTTCCTCCAAATTTGGAGTTGATTCCACTTGTAATCTTTTCAATTGATGGTGACACTAACCAACTTGTACACAAGAACACTCACTATTTGCTCACCTTAAACACCCTTTAGTTGAGTTAAAGAGTTTTATAACTTCTCTTCCTCAATGAGTGACCTTATAAAACCAACTTTCGCCACACTTATATAATAATCAAAGTATATTTCTACTCAAATATTACCCTTGAGAACGTGTATTTTTTGTAGGCAAGAGTCTTGTATCTTCTTATGCTTGGGGACATTTATAAAGATGAGATTTTGCCTAAAATCCCTCCAATAGTCAAAAAGTTAGCTGTTAAAAACTAACTGTTGGAATTATCAAATGGCTATGCATCCAACATGAAGTGTCCAACACTCTATCGAATGTCTGATCTAAATTCTGTGTCTGATGATTTGCATTCGAGGGAAATAGAAAGCTTAGACTTGAACTTGGAATTTATCGGACCGTCAATAGATGAGGTGTACATCCAATCCTTGCATTTAATCCCCTATATCTTCTTTTGGACATTTGATACTCTATTGTGTGTCTAAAAGTGTCTGATAGATAGCAATAACTCTCATTTCTTCTTGTTTTACTTCCCTTCTTTTTCCATTGTACTAACAATCTGTTCTAACAAATTTCTCACATAATATTGTTAGGCCAAATCATTATTTTGGTTCGTTAATTATCAAAACCATTGATTGATCAACCAAGGTCGCCACCATAGGATCTATAAGATGGAATCTATGGTTTGGGAGCAGAAAACCCCAATTAGATATAAACTCATGTCTCAGAACTTGGTATATAAGATGTCACAATCAAGTCCAATTCTTGATTGAAAAGTCAATTTAAATGCTCAAAGATACACTGACAATTTTAAAAAAATTCATGAAGAACTCAAGAGAAAGCTCTTGTTTATTGTTGAAGAATTCTGATTAATTGATTTGGATAGGTTACAATGGCTATTTATGGCCACAACCCATAAACTAGCTAAATTTGAGACAGATTTGCATTATGTCACTTATTATATCCAAGAATTAATCTAGCAGCCCATATGCTGACATAAACAATAACTAAAGAAAAGGCTAAACATAAACTAAAAGGAAACAAAGGATGCAAGAAATAAAAAATCCTAAAACAACCTAAAGTATGTAATTGTCCATAACTAGTTCTAGCTGGATTGAAGGTCGGATTTTGTCCAAAGGTGATACTGCTCTCTGCCTTGAATCTAGGCCCAGATTCTAAATCAAGGCTGAATGATACAAATTGAATAGGACCTAAACGATGATCAAGTTGGAGTTGCGGAAGACTCTTGACCCCTCTAATCCGCAAAGCTATGAACCTTGAATTTAATCTCAACCCGTAACTTAATGGAGAAGCGAACAAAGGCTGTTAGTAGATGACGCCACAATCAAGTGCAATTCTTGATTGATAAGTCGATTGAACACTCGAAAACTCTCAAGTATTCAAGAAGAAATCTCTTAGGAAAGAGACGTGCAATTCTTACAAGAAAAGCTGAAATTTTATCGATAAAATTGAGTAATTTGGCCAACAAGTAGGCTTATTTATAGCCTTGTAAAACTAATCCTACTACTACTAGAAAACAATAAGGAAATGGCTAACACTAAACTTTTAGGAAGATAACCCTATTTGGCTTAGGTTAGGAAACTAACAAAAGCTAAACTAGTCTATTAATTATAATTGGACTTGAATTACCTAAGCTAAGAAACAACAAGGCAATCAGATCAAAATAACAAGGAAACAAACTGATCCAACAAAACCCTAGAATTCCAAAAACCCTAAAATCGGAAAGCCCTGGAAAGTCAGGGTTTACTCCTCCAATGAAACTTCCTTTGCTTCAATCACTTGGATAAGCGTGTAAACCTTATGATCCTCATTTCCAAGCTCTTGAAGGTCACTTGGATGTCCCATTTGATATTGTACTCCACGAACTAAAGCTTGCATGGCTTCTTTAAGCTTCTTGGCACGCGCTCTAGTCATTGGACCATTTGTCACCAATGGAACTTCCTTGATTCCTTTGTTGGCAGCCACGAGCTCGTCGTCACTGAATATATCCTCTGATTGAGCTACGCTCCTAGTTCATTTTGAGCACCTTGGTTCACTTGAATAAATGTATAAAGTCTTCAGGACCAACTTCTTCAATTGTCTTCGGTGATCCAACTTGCACCTGAATAGACGAACTAGAACTTGAAGTGACTCATTGACTTTCTTAGCTTGAGCTCTTCTCACTACTACAAGCGGAACCCTATTTTGATCATCACTTCAACCTTGAGCAGTTTGGATGTCTACACCATTCCACTTTTCTTGAGAAGGATTTGTCCTCAAATCAAACTCATCATCTGCAAGAAAAGGACTTAAATAAAAATGTTAAATGTAGCACTAACACCATATTCACCTGGTAATTCAAGTTTGTAGGCATTATCATTGATATATTCTAACACTTGAAATGATTTTTTTTTTAAAACCACCAATCATATCTGGCGGGAGGGCTTGGGTACCCATTTTTATTTATATTATCAAATGATTACATGAAAGAGGGGGGGACCTCTCGATCACAAAAAATGGAGGGGGACCAAACCTTACCTCCTACAAAGTAACTTTTTAAAACGGAAATATGGAATACGTAACCTATCCATATTACACAGTCCATGAATATGTCTAGGTAATTGATCAAAAGATTGAAAAGTGGAACAAACATTTCCACTCCCCATTGCAGCCAAAGTATTAGCCACCGAGTTATTTTTTTTTAAACAATCTCAAAACGTTGAGGGGGGACCTGACCTTACCCTCACCTAAATCTAACATTCGACACACCCCTTCTATCTAGCAACATATAACTCCCAGAAGGCTTTGGAAGGGCTACAAAAGATTCAAAAATTACAAATGCCAACAGAGAATAGGCAAAAGAAGCCAATAAGTTTGCTATCGAATTCGCCTCCTGGAAACAATGTGCAAACGAGACTGACAATAATTTAAGCTGACGAATCCTGTGAATCACCAGCCTTACAGAAGGCGAGTCAAATCCTGTACACGAAAGAATGGTCCAAAACACCTTAGAATCAATTTCCACCTCCAACTTTGTGAATCCCCTCAAGCAGCACAGCTCCAACCCCAAGCACAAAGCACGCGCTTCCGCCTGTAGGGACGTAAGGTTCCCAAACTTTTCTGCATATGCAAACACGAGGTTCCCATAGCGGTCTGAACCACCTTCTCATACTCGGGCGGGATTCTCTCTCGATGATCCGTCTGAATTAAGTTTAACCCACCCATTAGAAGGCATAGACCAGACCACTATTTTTGGCACGTATCTACAGGGTGATCCCCTACAGCAATCAACGAGCTCCATCCAAGAGCAGTGAAATCCTCGGACGTCAAACCTCGCATGTAGTAGCATGTCCAGCTCCTGAGTAATTGCCAAGCACAACCTTCCCACCTCTCCCTGACCCTCCTGTCTCCTCTTATTCCCAAATTTCCACATGAACCAGAAAATCACCGAAGGGGCTATCAACAAAAGCCATCGCATATGGATATCTGTCACCTCTAGCGACCACCAAGGCAGATCCCCAACGGAGACTCAAAGTATTTCCGGATCGCGGAAGCAGCTCACTTGAAGAAAAGAGGCGATGGATGGACTAGATTCGGTATCACGGCAACACTCGCAACGTGAAGGGCCAAACACCCTAAATTTGCACAAAATACTATCCACTGACAACTTAGACCACAACAACCTCCATATAAAGAATGATATTTTAAGCGGGAGACCTGGCTGCCAAATATTAGAGTAGACCTGTGAACGTACCTTTGGCCAACGCAGAAGAGGGTAAACCAAGCTAACTTCAAAGTGTCTCGATCTGCTTAACGGCCAAACCATCTCATCCCGATCCTCACCCACCACCAAGAACATTCCTTGTACCAGTTGTAGTACCTTTGCCGACACCTCGAGGCTACCAGCAATCTGCATCATTATACCCCTCGGAAGGTGAATAACGGACAAAAGATACACCGGGAAGGAAGATAGCACCAATTTCAAAAGAACAATTCATGCCCCCACTAACAAAAATTTGCTGCTCTAGCCCCGAATTCTCCCATTAATAGAGTCAATCATCCCCGAGTAGTAATCCCTCCGTTGGCTGCCAACAAAGAGGGGGCAACCTAAGTATTTAACCAGAATGCTTTGTGCGAGAATCCCATTATTGAATGAATTAAAGAAAGCTGCTTTGGCGTTGCCATTAACTACAAAATAGCTTTTATGCGCTAACAATTGGCGACCATTTATGATATTGATCAAGCACAGACATAATCAATCTTAGTGATCTACCATCCCCTTTAGAGAAGATCAAAACGTCATCAGCATATGCAAGATGAGTCACAAGAGGCAACCCTGAACAACAAAGAATGGTGAAAAATTCTTCTCGTCTACCAACCTATTCAAACTCCCAGACAATACTTCTGCAGCGATCACAAACAAAGGTGACAAAGGGTCGCCCTATCACAGCCCTCTTAATGGGGAAAAATCGAATCCCAACCATTAACCAAAGCTGAAAACTTACATGTAGAGATACACCTCGGATCATGTCGATCCATCCCCCGAGAATCAAATGCTCTCAACACCCCAAAGAGAAAGGGCCATGAAACCTGATCATACGCCTTCGCCATGTCCAACTTGAGAGTAATATTCACTTGTTTTAACTTCTTATTAAGAGCTGAAAAACACTCCATAGCAAGCAAAATGTTATCAGAGATCACCTCCCTTCACAAAAGCGCTTTGTTGTTGGGATACTATCTTCTGAATAATCAGCTCTAGCCCCATCCTGTCGTTGCGGACGTGCAAGCCATGGTGGAGGATGCTCTTTGTGCAGCAGCGACATCGGAGATTGAACGGATTGTCGAGATGGTAGTGCATGAGGAGAAGGAGCAGGAGGGGGGTTGGGTTGCTTGTCTTTGGTTTCGCATGGGCAGGTTGCCACGATAAACCTCTCTCCTCAGAAGGCTAATCAAGAATCTTTGGAGGAACTTCGCCTTCGCCTTGACGGCCTTCGAAAATAGCATTTGGCTCCAGGTTTTATTATTTCATCAGATTGTGTTTATTGCATTATTTTATGAATAAGGAGTTATTTTGGAATGCCCGGGGTGTTCGTAAATTGATAACCATTGCTAGATTAAGGAAGTTGCGTAGAATCCATAACATTTCATTTTTGGCTCTTTCTGAACCTCTTATAAATGTAGTGCATTTGGAAGAGTTTAGAGTTAAGTTAAATTTTCATTTGGCTATAGCAAATGAGGAGGGAAAATTGTGGGTATTCTTTGAGGGGGGTTATGATGTTTCAGTTGTAGCTCAATCCTTGCTGTCGGGTGGGGTGTTCATATTTTGCTAGTCCAATTGTGGTGGTTTTTGTTCATGCTTCGTGTGACCAGGATGAACGTTGTGCCCTCTGGAATGATTTGTCCATGCTGGATAATTCGGTTCCAATGATGGTAGCGAGTGATTTTAATGTTGTTTTGTCTGCAGAGGAAAAGAAGGGAGGGATACCGTTTAGGTTGAGCAAGGCCCTAAATTTCTAGAATTTTTTGCAGGCAAGGCAGTTGGAGGATATTGGGTTCACGGGGCCCCGGTTTACCTGGTGCAACAACAGGAGGGGTAGGACTCGGGTATGGAAATGCCTAGATAGAGTTCTGTTGGATCATCATTGGCTGGACTTGAAGATTTCATCCTTTGTAGAGCACATGTGCCGTTTGGGGTCAGATCATGCTCCATTGCTTATGTCATTTTGTGTAGAGGCAGATTTGGGGCTGAGGAGATTTATCTTTATCAATGCATGGGTGGTGCACCACAATTTTTTGGAGGTGGTGTGGGGTGCATGGGATGAGCCTGTGGAAGGCCGGCCTATGCGTCGCCTCCTCTTGAAAATGAAAAACGTTAAAATTGCTCTGTCTAAATAGAACTGTGAGGGATATGGGAATGTTGCTGATTATGTTAAGAAGGTGGAGGAAGAGGCCATTGCCAGGGAAATCGACTTGGAGAATGATAATTCGCCTAATAATCAGGTTGCATGGATTGCGGCACAGGAGGTCCTTCGTGTTGCACATAGTCGTGAAGTTTCATTTTGGCGCCAAAAGTCCCGGGTCAAATGGTTAAGGGAAGGGGATGCCAACACTGCTTTTTTTTCACTCCGTGGTCAGAGCAAGGAAAGCAAAGATGCATATCCACCATTGCCTTGCCGGAAGTAGTGCTAAACCAAGTAGAGATCACCTTCGAATTGCCTTATTCGACGAATGAGATAACGAAATTTAATCGGAACATGCATTTTATCCTTGAGCATTTGGACCAACAAATTGGAATCTACCTCAACCTGCACCGAGGTAAACCCCTGAGCCCTACAAATTTGCAAACCAATTATCAAAGTGCGCATCTCTGCAGACAGTACCATGCCTCCATATATGATTCAGCAACCCAAAACCATCCCTAAGCACCCCTCCTCCACCACCACGACCATCCTGCAACAAAGATCCATCAGTATTCAACTTATATGCCTGCGACGATGGCTTACCCCAATAGACCGGCACCCCGGCAACTGAACCTTCAGCTTGCTAGCCACGGAAACAAAGTCCAGCCAACTCACACATCCAAGCGCGAAGCAAAGAAGAGAACCGAATCTTTGCTAGATCTCTCAACTTCGCAAAAATTGTGCCACAAGTGAAATGAACACAGGGGTACACACCATCATGAACGAACCTGTTTCTCACCTTCTGATATGAATCTAGATTCTTAAAGTCAAAGATCAATCAAGCCTAATCACGTCCAACCTTAACTTGTGAAGTCCAACCTTGGTCGTGGGTTAAGGAGACTGGATTCATGTCCAAATTCATGTCCAATTAGTTTGAGGAGGCTTCGAGCAGCGTTTCTTCCTAATTGATTGTCATTTGCTTTGAAGTTTCGGCCTAGATTTAGGGTTTGGCCCATTCGGCCCATTACCTTGGCCGAATGTGGTATCAATATGTTAGCTAGTTTAAGCTTTGTTTAGGTCAAATGAAGCGTCGGTTAGGTAGTTTCCAAATTTGATTCACCTTAATCGAATGCCTCTTTGAATTGTTTCCTAATTTTTAGTAGTTAGGTTAGTAGTAGTTGCCTAAAAATTAGTTTCCTAATTGCTTGATTTCAGTTTCCTAAAGCTTATAAAGTTGGCCGAATTTAAGCTTTCTTTTTGGTTTAGGTTTTCAAGTCTTGTAGGCTATAAATAGCCAACTCTTTTTCATTATTCATTAATCAAGAATTTTTAGCAAATTAACTTGAGTGTTATCACTTCTCTTGCTTCTTGGGAGGCAACTTGAATACCTTAGTGAAATTCTTTAGGTGTTCACCTTGACTTATCAATTCAAGAACACGTTTGAATTGTGCCGTCTTCTACTTTATACCAACGTTCGTTGTCCAAGTGCTCAGCGGGTGAAAGTCTTCCACTGTGTGTCAACTTTGTTTACCAATATCCTAGATCCTAAGCATTCTTTGTGTATGGGTTACGTCATGCTTGGCGTAGTTTGTATTAGTTGGCCTTAGAGCTAGTTGGAGGTAACAAAGTATATCATCTTAGAGTCAGTCTTCTTCGTTTTCTTTTGTGAGCCAATGGAGTCATTCCCCCTGAAATTTGGCCTGGTTTCCATGGTCCTTGGAATTACCAAAGAAACCATCTGAATTCATCTTGGTTGCATCATTCAAATTCAGCCTTTTTTTCTTCGCGTCCTTGCTGTTTTTTGTGTCTCTTGTGTGTCAAGAAAATTAACAAAAAAAAACAGTTTGAGTCTTTACCTTCTTGTCGTCATTCTTGTCTGCGTTTTCTTTGTTGTTGAGTCGTTTCTTTGTGTCGCCTTGTTTTAGTTGCTGTCCAGAATTTCCTTAGGTATGTCTTGCACCTAGTTTCGTTGTTGAGTCAAAAAAAAACTTTTTTTTATTCTGCTCGAACCTCTTATGTGCTGGAAAATAGGTTTGTCTTGTGATTTCTTGAATATCTTGAAGTTCTTGGATATAAGTTGATTGAATCTTGAACTTTCTTGATTATCACCTTGAAATCTTGAAATTCTTTTGTGAATCTTGAAGTTCTTGGCTTGAAAGATTGGATCTTGAATCAATTCTTGAACCTTGCAACCACTTTCCAAAAACATCAACTTTCCTAATTTCTTGCTTGCTGAATTCATTGTTGCTGTTTGAAATAAAAAAAAAAGGGAAGGAAAAGAAAAGGCAACAAAAAGAAAAGAAAAAGGAAAGGGTTAAGCCAAAGAAGCATCAAAAAGAAGGCTTCCTAAAATTAGTTGAGACAAGGTTTCCAAAAACTGTTTTGAAAGCAAGTTTCCAAATCTATTTTGGAAACAAAAACAAGTCCACCGCCTTGACTTTCTTTCCTTAAACCGTATTGAATCCCTTTTGGAAACAAATTATTGCTGTTTGTTGCTGCCTAAAATACACCTAGGAAACTAATAAAATTGGCCAACAAACACTGCCTAAAAAATCCCAAAGATCCAACCAGAAAATTCAAGCAAATATTCGTCCAAGGATTTTGGGATTTAGGGTTTCTTTCTAGTGATAGGTTGAATTTTTTTCTAGGGTTGGTTTTCCACTGTTGAGTCAATTTCCAGCATTCTAATCTCCTTTATTTCATCATTTTTTTCGTGTTTGTTGAGCACTAAACTAGTCCGTACTTCCATCACATTCATTTGTGTCGCACTTGCGTAATCAATTGTGGTCTAAATTGGTAAGTTGGTCAATAGTAGAAGAAGCTCTAATTTCTTCAAGTTTGATGCGAATCCAGTGGGCTACCATATATTCAAGATCAAGCCTTCTCATGGGTTAAGTCCATCATGCAAGGATTCGTAGAATTCAAGCAACATCACTCCATGATTTGGTTCACTTTAGTTCATAAAAAGTGCAAAGCAGAAAACTTGCACCTGTTAGCCGTGGGCACGCCTTACAAGCCAGAGTCTTCTGATCCCTCTCCTGCATGTAGAGCGTGGGCACGCCTTACAAGCTAAAGTCTTCTGGTCATGGAATTATTGAGCAAGCGAATCCTAGACGAGCTAGGTTTTCTATATTGTCATTCGCTTGTGGGCTGAATGTAATGCTATTTAGTATTTATTTTGGGTTGAATAAAGCAACGGTCCAATGGGTACAAGGCCTTGACCGTATGCCTTGTTGGTTATTTTCCTAATTGGTAGGTTACAATTAGTTTCCTAGCTAAGAAGGATTTGGCCCTTAAACTTTCCAAAGCTGGCGGATTTGGGTTTCCTACTTAGATTAGGATTTCGTATCTTGTAGGCTATAAATAGCCATTCTTATTTCGATTTTTATATACAAGAATTTTCAGAAATAACATTAAGTGTTTTATCACCTCTCTTGCTTCTTTGAAGCGACTTGAATACCTTAGAGTGCTCTTTAAGGGTTCATTGACTTATCAATTCAAGAACACGTTGAATTGTGGCGTCTTCTACCTTTATACCAACGTTCGTTGTCCACGTGCTCAACGGGTGAAGGTCTTCCGCGGTGTGATCCAACTTTGTTTACCAAAACCCTAGATCCTACATCTTTCGTGTGCGGGTTGCGTTATTAATTAACGTAGTTCGTATCAGTTGGTATCAGAGCTAGTTGGAGGTAACAAAGTATATCCCTTAGAGTCAATTTCCTTCGTTTCTTTGTGTCTTTGAATTTCAGTTTTAAAATTCAAAAAAAAAAAAAAAATCGGAATTACTGTTCATCGGCACTGTAGCGACACTGTTCACCGCTACTGTTCATCCGAATTCCTCTTGATTGCATCGTTCAAATTCTGTGTTTTTTTTTTTTCCTTCATGTCCTTGCTGTTTTTGTGTCTCTTGTGTGTCAAGAAAATTAACCAAAAAAAAAAAGTCACTATCTTTTTGTCTTCTTGTCATCTTTCTTGTCTAGGCCTTGTTGCTTCTTGTTGAGTTGTTTCTTGTTGTCACGTTGTCCGAAATTTCCTTCAGGGTGTTTTGCATCTAGTTTCGTCTCTTGAGTCAAAAAAAAAAAAATCTTTCATTCAATTCTGCCCAAACATCTTGGTGTGCTGGAAAAAAACGTTTGTCTTGTGGTTCTTGCAAAATTTGAAGATTCTTGGATGAAATTTGATTGAACTTTGAGCTTTCTTGATTATCATCTTGATATCTTGAAATTCTTGTGTGAATCTTGAAGTTTTGGCTTGAAAGGTTGGATCTTGAAATTGATTCTTGAACCTTGCAAATCACTTTCCAAATTCAACCTTCCTAAATACTTGGCTGCCAAATCCTTGTTGCTGTTAAAAAAAAAAAGAAAGAAAAAAAAAAGAAAAAAAAAGCGAAGGAAGAAAGAAAAGAAAAGGCTGAATCAAGAATCCACAAGAGGGAGCTACCTAATTCAGTTCATCAAGGTTTCCAAACACCAATTGAATCAAGTTTCCAAAACAGATTTGGAAACAAAGAGGAAACCCTTAACTTGTTTCCTTTTCTTGAACGAATCTGAACCCTCTTTGGAAACAAGCTTGTGCCGTTTATTTGCTACCAAAATCCACCTGGGAAGTTGCTAAATTCCTTCACAACCACTGCCCAAATTCCAGAAAATTCAACCAGCAAAATTTGAAGGAAAGAAAAGCTGTCCAAGAATCGAGTTAAGATTTCTTGTTTTGAGATAATTTGAGTTTTGCTTCTAGGGTTGTTTTCAGCTTTTGAGTTAAATTTCCAGCATCCTAAATTGTCTAAATTCAGTAATTTCTTGTCCTTGTTGAGCACGTAATAGGCTTAAGTCTTTGTTTCCTAATCCTTGTTGTTTCCTAATTCCTTTTGTCTTAGTTTCCTAATTCTTCTTGTGTCTTTGTTTCCTAATCTTTGTTTCCTATTCATTTATGGTCTTTGTCTCCTGATCTATTACATCTTTTGTTTCCTAATTTTGTGTCCTTATTTCCTAAATCTCTTGTGTCATTCTTGCCTAAATTCACCGTGGTCTCAATTGGTAAGTTGGTCAACACTAGAAGAAGCTCTAATTTCTTCAAGTTGTTACCAAAGTTGACTCGAGAAGTGATTGGTGAGAATAATAGAGCGTTTATTGCGTGTACACACGAGGTGTGGCGGCCCCACCTCTCCCTAGGACGTACCCTAGGGTATCGTGAACGCCTCTCGCCAGACTTCGGTCAGTCAAATTCATTCTAACCATGGTTTATGTTAAAAGATACAACCATCGAGATTGGTTCAACTTAATACATCAAATCAACCACCGGAGTTCATACTACAAACCCTTAACATAATAATCCAAAAGGTGATTCACAGGAAATGTTTCCCAAAAGTCATCAACTGGAAAGATTTTTACACCAAACAAACTTTAAAAGAATAGATCTGGTCTCGGTCTGGCCTCCGCGTCCGATCTAAAACCACGAAAATTCAGGAAGGGAAAATATATGGGGTGAGCTTCTAAAGCCCAGTGAGAGTCCGAAAACACATAGCAATTAAGCACATAGACATAACAAGCTTTAGTAAAACATTAATGTCCATATAGGACCAGTTTTCAAGTACGGTAAAGTTTCCCAATTAAGGAAAGTTGTAAACAGTAGTTTCTTCTCCAAATATCAGGTTAACAATCATGGTACTCATTGAGCCAATCAATCAGGAACAGTCACAGTAACAATGGATTGGTGCGGCTCTAGAGGTGGCCCTCGTTGAACGTGGCACTTAGCCCGTAATCAAACAATCAACGATGCGGTAACAATCTCGGGAGGAGAAAGCGAGTCTGCGTACTACGGTCATTTTCTTTTCATTCTCCAACCCCTTTTTACCCAACTTCGGATCCGAAAACCAAACAGTCAGGAGGTGGTGTACACTCGAGGTAACCTTTAAACAGGACCCAGGGTCCGTCGACGTACCCGACCAAGCCCTACTGCCGGCTCGGAATAGGCCGACTCGCCTCTGGGGTTTGGGATCCCTACGGCCAACAGGTCATGCACAGTTGACATGCACAAGCACAGTGCAGTGGTTTAGTTTATTATTTTAGAGGCGAGGACAAGCGACAATCAATTTCAACCTCGAGCCCCTTGGAGAGTGCACTAGCCTTTAGAGGCGAGGGGCCTTGAAGGCCGACCTCTTCACCTCAAGCCTCAAAAGAAAACAAGTTTTATTGTTTTTTAAAACAAAACATACTAAACCACCTAAGCACGTTGAGTCAAATGAAGCAATAAAACTCACTTTACATAAAACCCTAGTTTCAATCATTCAACGATAAATCACATTTAGAAACCAGTCATACAATAACAAGTAATACCTAGCAACAAGGATCAAGTAGCAACAAATAGGAACCCTCACAAATCCTTCACAAATTATTTCACTTGTAAAACATTTTTCTTGGAAATAGTGGTAATTCATTTCTTTTCAAATATGAGTCAGTAAAATATTTCACAAGTCATTTCAAATAATAGTAAAATATTTGATTTTAAAGCGGATTGGAACACTCAGTAGTCGGATCAAAGTTGGGTTGGTGGTAGAAAGCCTCGATATCAAGACCCTCGTTTGCTTCACCGACGGATCCTGAGGTACAAATTTACCATATTAACTTTTAATTATAAAAATCAATTTTGAGCAATTCACTTCTTTTATGAAAAGCAATGATGTATTTAGGTTTAACCGAAATGTGAGTAAGTTTCGAGAGTTTGGGGACATTAGGGTTTAACAAATTTAGTAATTGATACACTAAAAGAGTTTTGATAACGTAATGTATCACCTTTGAATAATTTAGAAATAGTTTGCCTTGGTTAGAAAATTGACTAACGGAGGTTTAGTTCTTTATTTTCTCAGAAAACATCGAAAACCAATTGGATCAATCATTCAAATTTGGCCATTAAGTTTATGCGAACTTCAACCACCAACATTCAAAGTTCAATGGGCAGCATTTGTAAAATTTTAGAATGGAAGAAGATGTATTTCAAGCATGCCAAACAAGAAATCAAGGGTATCATGGAGTGAATAGAATGCATTTGGAACCAAGAGGTGTGAAACAAATGCGAAATGCACCAAAGTTTTTCTTGGCTGGAAAACTGTTTTTCACTGGCAGTAGTATTTGCAAAAATCATAACTCAAATTCCATACGTCCAAAAATCATGAAATTTACATACTGGAAACTAGATTGAAGGGTCTAAAACTGTAGAAAACACCCCTGCGAAAATAAAACCATAAGATGGTCAAATTAGTTGTTCAAAATTCTATTTTTAAACCTGAGAAAGAAAACAGGTTTGAATTTCAGCCAACTTTGAAGATTTACTGGGATTTTTAAAAAACGAATTAGACTCTGAAATTTATGGGGTTTAAACTTCTCTGAATGTAGTTTCCAACGCAACAAACAGAGCTCAAATCGGATTTTTCTACATCAAATTGTGCTTGTTTTTCCCAGACTGCTCAAGCAGTCCTGAAAATCAGAACGTACATAGTTGGAGGAAATTGGTCTTTCTTCCCTTAAAACCTTATATTTTCAACCCAAAACTGACGTGCATACATATATATACAAGATACAAGTCATAACAGCAGCACAAAGCAGTAAATAAGTCTCAACAGCTTTGGGTTCTTCATCAATTTTTCAGTAGTAATCTGCTAGCTGCAAAACAGCCTTGTGCATGTCATTTCCTTAGCTAAAATTGCAGGTTCTCATGCTTAAACTCCCCATGCAGTAGGTTTTGGGTCTTAGCAACAAGATTCCAGTTCATTTTCAAGCATTTAACCAACTCAAGCGACACACTCAAGCCATGGATCAAGGCTGAAAAACTCAAAACAGTTTCAAGAGTGCAGGAACTAGATTCCAGCCATGGAACTTGATTCCTTTGTAGCAATATTCAACATGCAAGCTCTGATTTCTAACATACTTTGAGTACACAAGATGTCATTGAGATTTTAGCTTCAAAACATAGATAAAATGAGAGGTTTTTAAACTTTAGCTTTGCTGGAATTTTATTCCAGCAGCTATGGAACCCAAGCAGAAGTTTTTCAAGGCTTAACCATCATCATCAACCATCTACTATCCATGTGCATGAGTTAATATAACATTCAGCAGTTCAAGCAATGGAATCAAGCAACCAAAACTGAAGTTATAAGCTGCCAAAACAACCAAAAATTCTGGAAAATTGCAGGCTTGAAAAACGGACAGTAAGCTAGAAACTTTCCTGGCAGATTTAACTTAAACTAACATGCATGCTCTATTTCTTGTTTATACATCAAGAAGAGGTGGTTCAAGGCTGGGTTTACCTTAAGAACTTAAGGATTTGAAGCTGGAAACTAGGAGAAAACCACCAAACTGAGATGAAGATGGATGGAAATCAAAATCACCTCCTTTCTTCTTCCTATGCTCAACCGGGCAGCTTGCAGATGGACTTGGAAGCTGGAAAAATTTTCTCACAGCTCTCTCTCTCTCTAATCTTCCTAAAGAACCAGCTGATGTTTCTTCACTCAACACTCAAGCTTTGGACTAGCTTTTTGGAATGGAAAAGATATGTTTTCTCAACCTTTCAAGCTTCACTTGGAGCAAGGAATAGAAGAAACTGATTTGAGGGAATTTTCAAGACAATGCTGCGGACAAGAATGGAGGAAATGAAATGGTTTTTGTGATTTATTTGCTGGCCTTGGTTGCATGGTTAATTCTTGGAAAATGAGGGGTAAAATGGTCTTTTTACAAGATTTTTGACAAATGGCACAAGGAAGTTGCCACTTGTTGTTTCATTGCATGAAGCTAAAATGCTTCCAATTTGACCCCAATTCTTAGGTACTTGTTTTATCTAGAACCCCGAATAATTTCTACGCTTATTCGATTAAAGCCTCCGGGATAAATTTAGGGTAAAAAAAATAATTTATATACATGCTAAAAGAAATAAAATTCTACTTACAAAAATTAATACATTTAAAATAGATTAGGAAAAATTTTTTTTTTTTTCCGGGCCCTCACACTCTCTCCCCCTTAAAAGAATTTCGTCCTCGAAATTATCACCTTGTTTTGCAAGTAACTCAGGGTGTTTCTTTGCATCTCTTCCAAATTTTTCATTTTCCTGTTTCACTTAGTTTCCAAACGCTAACATCAATCATACCAAATCATCTAGATTAGTACCCAATCGTCATTCAAATCCCATCCTACAATGCTCCGACGTTAGTCTCAGCTTTCAAATTTACACGATCAGTCTTTGTTTGAATGAAATATGGGCAATTATAAAAACAAACAACAACAATAATCAATTGCAACTCAAACTCGATCTCTCTTTTTTTTTTTTTTTTTTTTCAAATCATGTCTTAAGTTTGAGTCAATTACAATACATGCTAAATTCAAACTCATCAAACAAGAATTCAAAGAAGTCAATAACGAAAGTGCAATAAATACCAAAGAAAACAAACCAGTGCTCTAATCCCACTACTCCTTTTTCAATACTTAGGGTTTCACTAGATTAATTAGAGCCAAAAGATTCTCGTTCTCTAGCACGTTCGACTTCATTTCCAAGCGTTAGGATCTTGGGACCACAATCTTCTCCACCTCTCCCTTAGTTGTCGTGCCATCCGAGCCAAACGATTATTGGTTTCTTGTAATTGTTCACGTAAAATATCAGTTTGTTCTTGCTCCTCAAGCACCCTAGTCTCCAACTCTCGAATTCGGTTATTTGCTCTTGCATTTGCGGTGACTAGCCTCTGCCTCTCATCTACTATAGCTAACACCACTCGGTCAGGATACGAATGTGTCATCCAACAATCACACTGCCTATCCATCCTACGTCCTGGGACGAATTGCTGAAATGGCTCACGGTCACGTCGAAATATAATGGGACGAAGTAAGCCGAGGTAGCCCTTGTGCACCATTTCTTTCCATACCTAGAATCACAATTTATAACTATTAATCCTTTTACTTCACATTTCACTTAAGGTGCAATCACATACTTCAAATTTTAATTTTTTTTTTTTTTTTAGAGCCAAGAATTTTATCAACTTTAAATATCATTTTCTTGAAGGATGATGGAGTAAAATGTTAGTTTGAAAACCTTTAAGTTAAATCTTTGAGTAATTCTTCACGTCGACAAATAAAACATGATTATAGGGTTTAAATAGGGTATCAAAGATTTTCCAAGAGTTAAGTAAAATAAAAGAAAACAGCTCTGTTGAGGAGGGATAGGTTATAATTCTTCCAATAATATTCAAAAAAAAATATCTTACATTCCCTTTACTCACGGATTATTGAACCTTAACTACTAAGCATGGTATAGAGATCCATCACTACCACACAAGTAAAAGCTTGTAACTCCTAAGCTATGATTGTCTTCATACGTGCACAATTATGTTCAAGCCTAATTCAGTCCCGAATCAGCATTGCTAACATCTAGTCATATCATATATTAAAGTAAACCTCATCCTCATTTGTCAACCTAAAACATGGTAACATTTCATGTTCTCGAACCATATATATATATGTATACATTCTTCTCTCAACCTTGGGGTGGTTTAGATCTATACCTATGATGTATTTCCCCAGTTTCCATTTCTCACACAAGTCTATGGCTATATAAGGAAAGGATAGGGATCAACTAATGATATATGCAATGACAGTCACGCATACGCCAAAATACATTTATTTAATATCACAAGATAAATGCACACTTAGTTCAAGTCAATCACAATTGAAGTACAAACACATAACAAGTCTAAACGTTAGTAAGAAAAATTAAACAAGTCTACAATACTTAGCACATTAAATACTCAAGACAAGCATCAAAGTTCAAATCTAGCCACCATCTATAGAAACCCTAGCCAAGTATCCACTAGACTAGTCCATGATAGCACTTATAGATCTAATTTCCTCGAACAGTTCAACTTCAAGGCCAACACTAAGATCCTCCATGTCTTGACCTTCACCATTGGAATAAGTAACCAAGCCAAACACAATAACACATGGAATACATAAGAACACGTTAAACATACAAGATCACATTCCATGTCAGGACAAACAAAGCGAGGTTCCCAATCTAACTCCTTCACACAAAGGGTTAGCGTAATGGTCCAAGTTCACTTCATAACGAAGCCAAATGATCACGAAATCCAACACTAAGATACAAATGTGTTTTTTTTTTTTTTTTTTGTATTCAAGCACCAAAACAAGAAGAAAGTCAATCCACATCATGGTTGGCCACCCAAGAGGTAAATCAACTCAATCCCCATTCCTGCCTGACATACCAAGTAGATTCCAAAATCTACCACAAGCATTCACATAACAATCAAACCGATCCCACAGTCCGGCATCCTAAACTTTAAGCCTAGGATACTCTACAAAGATCTGAAGCCTAAGCTCTGATACCACCTGTGGCGGCCCCACCTCTCCCTAGAGTACCCTAGGGTATCAGCTGAATACCCTTCTCAGACTTCGGTCGGTCAAATTCATTCTAACCATGGTTTATGTTAAAGATACAACCATCGAGATTGGTTCAACTTAATACATCAAATCAACCACCGAGTTCATACTACAAACCCTTAACATAATAATCCAAAAGGTAATTCACAGGAATTGTTTCCCAAAAGTCATCAACTGGAAAGATTTTTACACCAAACAAACTTCAAAAGAATAGATCTGGTCTCGGTCCGCCTCCGTCCGATCTAAAACCCTGAAAATTCTGGGAAGGGAAAATATATGGGGTGAGCTTCTAAAGCCCAGTGAGAGTCCGAAAACACATAGCAATTAAGCACATAGACATAACAAGCTTTAGTAAAACATTAATGTCCATATAGGACCAGTTTTCAAGTACGGTAAAGTTTCCCAATTAAGGAAAGTTGTAAAAGTAGTTTCTTCTCCAAATATCGTTAACAATCATGGTGCTCATTGAGCCAATCAATCAGGTAACAATGGATTGGTGCGGCTCTAGAGGTGGCCCTCGTTGAAGCGTGGCACTTAGCCCGCCAATCAAACAATCAACGAATGCGGAATAACAATCTCGGAGGAGAAAAGCAGTCAGACTGGTCATTTTTTTTCATTCTCCAACCCTTTTACCCAACGGATCCGAAAACCAAGCGGGAGGTGGTGTACACTCGAGGTAACCTTTAACGGGACCAGTGGTCCGTCGGACGATCGACCAAGCCCTTGCCGGAATAGGCCGACTTCGCCTGGGTTTGGGATCCCTAACAGTCATGCAGTTGACATGCACAAGCAGTGTACAAAGTGGTTTAGTTTATTATTTTAGAGGCGAGGGACAACCGACAATCAATTTCAACCTCGAGCCCCTTAGAGAGAGTGCACTAGCCTTTAGGCGAGGGCCTTGAAGGCCAGCCTCTTCACCTCAAGCCTCGAAAAGAAAACAAGTTTTATTGTTTTTTTTAAAACAAAACATACTAAACCACCTAAGCACGTTGAGTCAAATGAAGCAATAAAACTCACTTTACATAAAACCCTAGTTTCAATCATTCAACGATAAATCACATTTAGAAACCAGTCATACAATAACAAGTAATACCTAGCAACAAGGATCAAGTAGCAACAAATAGGAACCCTCACAAATCCTTCACAAATTATTTCACTTGTAAAAACATTTTTCTTGGAAATAGTGGTAATTCATTTCTTTTCAAATATGAGTCGCGTAAAATATTTCACAAGTCATTTCCAAATAATAGTAAAATATTTGATTTTAAAACGGATTGGAACACTCACCTTAGTCAGATCAAAGTTGGGTTGGTGAGTAGAAAGCCTCAGTATCAAGACCCTCGTTTGCTTCACCGACGGATCCTGAGGTACAAATTTACCATATTAACTTTTAATTATAAAAATCAATTTTGACCAATTCACTTCTTTTATGAAAAGCAAGGATGTATTTAGGTTTAACCGAAATGTGAGTAAGTTTCGAGAGTTTGGGGACATTAGGGTTTAACAAATTTAGTAATTGATACACTAAAAGAGTTTTGATAACGTAATGTATCACCTTTGAATAATTTAGAAATAGTTTGCCTTGGTTAGAAAATTGACTAACGGAGGTTTAGTTCTTTATTTTCTCAGAAAACATCGAAAACCAATTCGGATCAGAAATCATTCAAATTTGGCCATTAAGTTGTACGCAACTTCAACCACCAACATTCAAAGTTCAATGGGCAGCATTTGTAAAATTTTAGAATGGAAGAAGATGTATTTCAAGCATGCCAAACAAGAAATCAAGGGTATCATGGAGTGAATAGAATGCATTTGGAACCAAGAGGTGTGAAACAAATGCGAAATGCACCAAAGTTTTTCTTGGCTGGAAAACTGTTTTTCACTGGCAGTAGTATTTGCAAAAATCATAACTCAAATTCCATACGTCCAAAAATCATGAAATTTACATACTGGAAACTAGATTGAAGGGTCTAAAACTGTAGAAAACACCCCTGCGAAAATAAAACCATAAGATGGTCAAATTAGTTGTTCAAAATTCTATTTTTAAACCTGAGAAAGAAAACAGGTTTGAATTTCAGCCAACTTTGAAGATTTACTGGGATTTTTAAAAACGAATTAGACTCTGAAATTTATGGGGTTTAAACTTCTCTGAATGTAGTTTCCAACGCAACAAACAGAGCTCAAATCGGATTTTTCTACATCAAATTGTGCTTGTTTTTCCCAGACTGCTCAAGCAGTCCTGCGAAAATCCAGAACGTACATAGTTGGAGGAAATTGGTCTTTCTTCCCTTAAAACCTTATATTTTCAACCCAAAACTGACGTGCATACATATATATACAAGATACAAGTCATAACAGCAGCACAAAGCAGTAAATAAGTCTCAACAGCTTTGGGTTCTTCATCAATTTTTCAGTAGTAATCTGCTAGCTGCAAAACAGCCTTGTGCATGTCATTTCCTTAGCTAAAATTGCAGGTTCTCATGCTTAAACTCCCCATGCAGTAGGTTTTGGGTCTTAGCAACAAGATTCCAGTTCATTTTCAAGCATTTAACCAACTCAAACGACACACTCAAGCCATGGATCAAGGCTGAAAAACTCAAAACAGTTTCAAGAGTGCAGGAACTAGATTCCAGCCATGGAACTTGATTCCTTTGTAGCAATATTCAACATGCAAGCTCTGATTTCTAACATACTTTGAGTACACAAGATGTCATTGAGATTTTAGCTTCAAAACATAGATAAAATGAGAGGTTTTTAAACTTTAGCTTTGCTGGAATTTTATTCCAGCAGCTATGGAACCCAAGCAGAAGTTTTTCAAGGCTTAACCATCATCATCAACCATCTACTATCCATGTGCATGAGTTAATATAACATTCAGCAGTTCAAGCAATGGAATCAAGCAACCAAAACTGAAGTTATAAGCTGCCAAAACAACCAAAAATTCTGGAAAATTGCAGGCTTGAAAAACGGACAGTAAGCTAGAAACTTTCCTGGCAGATTTAACTTAAACTAACATGCATGCTCTATTTCTTGTTTATACATCAAGAAGAGGTGGTTCAAGGCTGGGTTTACCTTAAGAACTTAAGGATTTGAAGCTGGAAACTAGGAGAAAACCACCAAACTGAGATGAAGATGGATGGAAATCAAAATCACCTCCTTTCTTCTTCCTAAGCTCAACCGGACAGCTTGCAGATGGGCTTGGAAGCTGGAAAATTTCTCACAGCTCTCTCTCTCTAATCTTCCTAAAGAACCAGCTGATGTTTCTTCACTCAACACTCAAGCTTTGGACTAGCTTTTTGGAATGGAAAAGATATGTTTTCTCAACCTTTCAAGCTTCACTTGGAGCAAGGAATAGAAGAAACTGATTTGAGGGAATTTTCAAGACAATGCTGCGGACAAGAATGGAGGAAATGAAATGGTTTTTGTGATTTATTTGCTGGCCTTGGTTGCATGGTTAATTCTTGGAAAATGAGGGGTAAAATGGTCTTTTTACAAGATTTTTGACAAATGGCACAAGGAAGTTGCCACTTGTTGTTTCATTGCATGAAGCTAAAATGCTTCCAATTTGACCCCAATTCTTAGGTACTTGTTTTATCTAGAACCCCGAATAATTTCTACGCTTATTCGATTAAAGCCTCCGGGATAAATTTAGGGTAAAAAAAATAATTTATATACATGCTAAAAGAAATAAAATTCTACTTACAAAATTTAATACATTTAAAAATAGATTAGGAAAAATTTTTTTTTTTTTCCGGGCCCTCACACTCTCTCCCCCTTAAAAGAATTTCGTCCTCGAAATTATCACCTTGTTTTGCAAGTAACTCAGGGTGTTTCTTTGCATCTCTTCCAAATTTTTTCATTTTCCTGTTTCACTTAGTTTCCAAACGCTAACCTGTCAATCATACCAAATCATCTAGATTAGTACCCAATCGTCATTCAAATCCCATCCTACAATGCTCCGACGTTAGTCTCAGCTTTCAAATTTACACGATCAGTCTTTGTTTGAATGAAATATGGGCAATTATAAAAACAAACAACAACAATAATCAATTGCAACTCAAACTCGATCTCTCTTTTTTTTTTTTTTTTTTCAAATCATGTCTTAAGTTTGAGTCAATTACAATACATGCTAAATTCAAACTCATCAAACAAGAATTCAAAGAAGTCGATAACGAAAGTGCAATAAATACCAAAGAAAACAAACCAGTGCTCTAATCCCACTACTCCTTTTTCAATACTTAGGGTTTCACTAGATTAATTAGAGCCAAAAGATTCTCGTTCTCTAGCACGTTCGACTTCATTTCCAACGTTAGGATCTTCAGGACCACAATCTTCTCCACCTCTCTCCCTTAGTTGTCGTGCCATCCGAGCCAAACGATTATTGGTTTCTTGTAATTGTTCACGTAAAATATCAGTTTGTTCTTGCTCCTCAAGCACCCTAGTCTCCAACTCTCGAATTCGGTTATTTGCTCTTGCATTTGCGGTGACTAGCCTCTGCCTCTCATCTACTATAGCTAACACCACTCGGTCAGGATACGAATGTGTCATCCAACAATCACACTGCCTATCCATCCTACGTCCTGGGACGAATTGCTGAAATGGCTCACCAGGTCCTGTCTGAAATATAATGGGACGAAGTCGCCTTCGGGGTAGCCCTTGTGCACCATTTCTTTCCATACCTAGAATCACAATTTATAACTATTAATCCTTTTACTTCACATTTCACTTAAGGTACGAAATCACATACTTCAAATTTTAATTTTTTTTTTTTTTTTTTTAGAGCCAAGAATTTTATCAACTTTAAATATCATTTTCTTGAAGGATGATGGAGTAAAATGTTAGTTTGAAAACCTTTAAGTTAAATCTTTGAGTAATTCTTCACGTGCGACAAATAAAACATGATTATAGGGTTTAAATAGGGAGTATCAAAGATTTTCCAAGAGTTAAGTAAAATAAAAGAAAACAGCTCTGTTGAGGAGGGATAGGTTATAATTCTTCCAATAATATTCAAAAAAAAATATCTTACATTCCCTTTACTCACGGATTATTGAACCTTAACTACTAAGCATGGTATAGAGATCCATCACTACCACACAAGTAAAAGCTTGTAACTCCTAAGCTATGATTGTCTTCATACGTGCACAATTATGTTCAAGCCTAATTCAGTCCCGAATCAGCATTGCTAACATCTAGTCATATCATATATTAAAGTAAACCTCATCCTCATTTGTCAACCTAAAACATGGTAACATTTCATGTTCTCGAACCATATATATATATGTATACATTCTTCTCTCAACCTTGGGGTGGTTTAGATCTATACCTATGATGTATTTCCCCAGTTTCCATTTCTCACACAAGTCTATGGCTATATAAGGAAAGGATAGGGATCAACTAATGATATATGCAATGACAGTCACGCATACGCCAAAATACATTTATTTAATATCACAAGATAAATGCACACTTAGTTCAAGTCAATCACAATTGGACGAAGTACAAACACATAACAAGTCTAAACGTTAGTAAGAAAAATTAAACAAGTCTACAATACTTAGCACATTAAATACTCAAGACAAGCATCAAAGTTCAAATCTAGCCACCATCTATAGAAACCCTAGCCAAGTATCCACTAGACTAGTCCATGATAGCACTTATAGATCTAATTTCTCAACAGTTCAACTTCAAGGCCAACACTAAGATCCTCCATGTCTTGACCTTCACCATTGGAATAAGTAACCAAGCCAAACACAATAACACATGGAATACATAAGAACACGTTAAACATACAAGATCACATTCCATGTCAGGACAAACAAAGCGAGGTTCCCAATCTAACTCCTTCACACAAGGGTTAGCGTAATGGTCCAAGTTCACTTCATAACGAAGCCAAATGATCACAGAAATCCAACACTAAGATACAAATGTTTTTTTTTTTTTTTTGTATTCAAGCACCAAAACAAGAAGAAAGTCAATCCACATCATGGTTGGCCACCCAAGAGGTAAATCAACTCAATCCCCATTCCTCACGCGACATACCAAGTAGATTCCAAAATCTACCACAAGCATTCATAACAATCAAACCGATCCCACACCGCATCCTAAACTTTAAGCCTAGGGATACTCTACAAAGATCTCAAGCCTAAGCTCGATACCACTGTATGCCCCACCTCCTAGGCGTACCCTAGGTATCATTGAACGCCTCAGCCCAGACTCTCGGTCAAATTCATTCTAACCATGGTTTATGTTAAAAGATACAACCATCGAGATTGGTTCAACTTAATACATCAAATCAACCACCGGAGTTCATACTACAAACCCTTAACATAATAATCCAAAAGGTGATTCACAGGAAATGTTTCCCAAAAGTCATCAACTGGAAAGATTTTTACACCAAACAAACTTTAAAAGAATAGATCTGTCTCGGTCCGCCTCCAAGGTCCGATCTAAAACCCCAAAATTTGGAAGGGAAAATATATGGGTGAGCTTCTAAAGCCCAGTGAGAGTCCCAAAACACATAGCAATTAAGCACATAGACATAACAAGCTTTAGTAAAACATTAATGTCCATATAGGACCAGTTTTCGCAATGGGTAAAGTTTCCAATTAAGGAAAGTTGTAAATGTAGTTTCTTCTCCAAATATCGTTAACAATCATGGTACTCATTGAGCCAATCAATCAGAACAGTCCAAATAATGGATTGGTGCGCTCTAGAGGTGGCTCGTTGAACGTGGCACTTAGCCCGCCTAATCAAACAATCAACAAGAATGCAATAATCTCGAGGAGAAAATGAGTCTAGATTGGTCATTTTTCTTTCATTCTCCAACCCCTTTTACCCAACTCGGATCCAAAACCAAACAAGTGAGGTGGTGTACACTGAGGTAACCTTTAAACAGACCTGGGTCCGTCCGACGCATCTCGACCAAGCCCCACCGCCTGGAATAGGTCGACTCACTGGGTTTGGGATCCCCACGCCAACAGTGTCATGCAGCTTGACATGCACAAGCACGTGTAAGTGGTTTAGTTTATTATTTTAGAGGCTAGGGACAACCGACAATCAATTTCAACCTCGAGCCCCTTAGAGAGTGCACTAGCCTTTAGTGGGGTCTTGAAGGCCTCTTCACCTCAAGCCTCAAAAGAAAACAAGTTTTATTGTTTTTTAAAACAAAACATACTAAACCACCTAAGCACGTTGAGTCAAATGAAGCAATAAAACTCACTTTACATAAAACCCTAGTTTCAATCATTCAACGATAAATCACATTTAGAAACCAGTCATACAATAACAAGTAATACCTAGCAACAAGGATCAAGTAGCAACAAATAGGAACCCTCACAAATCCTTCACAAATTATTTCACTTGTAAAAACATTTTTCTTGGAAATAGTGGTAATTCATTTCTTTTCAAATATGAGTCGCGTAAAATATTTCACAAGTCATTTCCAAATAATAGTTAAATATTTGATTTTAAAACGGATTGGAACACTCACCTTAGTCGATCAAAGTTAGTTGGTGAGTAGAAAGCTCGATCAAGACCCTCGCTTGTTTCACCGACGGATCCTGAGGTACAAATTTACCATATTAACTTTTAATTATAAAATCAATTTTGAGTACCAATTCTTTTATGAAAAGCAATGATGTATTTAGGTTTAACCGAAATGTGAGTAAGTTTCGAGAGTTTGGGGACATTAGGGTTTAACAAATTTAGTAATTGATACACTAAAAGAGTTTTGATAACGTAATGTATCACCTTGAATAATTTAGAAATAGTTTGCCTTGGTTAGAAAATTGACTAACGGAGGTTTAGTTCTTTATTTTCTCGAAAACATCAAAACCAATTCGATCGAAATCATTCAAATTTGGCCATTGTTGTAACGCAACTTCAACCACCAACATTCAAAGTTCAATGGGCAGCATTTGTAAAATTTTAGAATGGAAGAAGATGTATTTCAAGCATGCCAAACAAGAAATCAAGGGTATCATGGAGTGAATAGAATGCATTTGGAACCAAGAGGTGTGAAACAAATGCGAAATGCACCAAAGTTTTTCTTGGCTGGAAAACTGTTTTTCACTGGCAGTAGTATTTGCAAAAATCATAACTCAAATTCCATACGTCCAAAAAATCATGAAATTTACATACTGGAAACTAGATTGAAGGGTCTAAAACTGTAGAAAACACCCTCATGAAAATAAAACCATAAGATGGTCAAATTAGTTGTTCAAAATTCTATTTTAAACCTGAGAAAGAAAACAGGTTTGAATTTCAGCCAACTTTGAAGATTTACTGGGATTTTAAAAAACGAATTAGACTCTGAAATTTATGGGTTTAAACTTCTCTGAATGTAGTTTCCAACGCAACAAACAGAGCTCAAATCGGATTTTTCTACATCAATTGTGCTTGTTTTTCCCAGACTGCTCAAGCAGTCCCAGAAAATCCAGAACGTACATAGTTGGAGGAAATTGGTCTTTCTTCCCTTAAAACCTTATATTTTCAACCCAAAACTGACGTGCATACATATATATACAAGATACAAGTCATAACAGCAGCACAAAGCAGTAAATAAGTCTCAACAGCTTTGGGTTCTTCATCAATTTTTCAGTAGTAATCTGCTAGCTGCAAAACAGCCTTGTGCATGTCATTTCCTTAGCTAAAATTGCAGGTTCTGATACGAACCCACCCAGAGGGCCTGAACTCGTATCCCATCGATGCCCAAGGATCTAGACGAAGAATCAAGTTAAGGTGCGGAAAAATCCTTAACCTCCAAACCAAGGAATCGCGAACCTATGAACTTAATCTCAACCCACGATTGTTGATTTAGTGAACCAAGAATTTAGGTAGATGACGCCACAATCAAGTGCGATTCTTGATTGATAAGTCCAAGAACACTCAAGCTAATCTCTCAAGTATTCAAGAAAAGATCTCTTAGAAAGAGAAGTTGCAAAACACACGGTTTGCTGGAAAATTCTTTGATAAAACTTGGCTAATAATTTCGAACCTAAAAAGGGCTATTTATAGCCTTACAATGAGACAAAAACTAAAACCCTACTTGAATTGGAAAAACGGCACAAACCTAACCCTAGTTGGACTCACCTAAAGTGACCAACTGAACTCTAATTAACTTAACCCTAACTTCGGCTAACACATGGTCAACATGACCAGTTTTATTTAAGTAAATAACATAACTAACAAACTCTTAAATTGAAGAAGACATTTGGCCTTAACTAGACTTAAACTAGCCGAATCAAGCCTTGATAATTAAAACACAAAATGACTTGAAGACTTGAAGCAGGCAGGCAGAAGACTTCAGCTTACAAGGCGTGCCCACGCCTTACAGGACTGCGCCAAACAGGAAGAATCAGAAGACTCCTGCTGGTAAGACGTGCCCACGGCTAACTGGCGCAAGTCTTCTGGTCTAACACGCAAGACTCAAAATGCCTTGTTCTTCACTTTGTTCATTGGTCCCCAATGAATTTGGCAAAGAAATGGTTGAGCACACGGACCTTGACTCGACCTTGCCTGATGAACCTCTTGGACTCGCGTCATTCCCCTCCTCTTGAGAGGATTCGACCTCGAATCAAAGGCATGTGGAGATGCTTCCTTGGCAATGCCTGGATCAAAAGGAAAGCAACCAAAAGAATGATTACTTGGATATCCCAACAGAAAAGTCGAAACCAAAAACAGCATATAAGATAAGAATGTGTGATTACTTGGAGGCAACAAAGCATGCGTCAATGTAGAAGAATGCATACGGAATGTTTTAGGGACATCTAACACAAACGAACAGCAGTGGAAAGGCGCATATGATTCCGAAACAGTAATGGAAATATGCTTGAAACATGCAAAGAGATATGATTGTAAAGGCAAGACTAAAAGACTATAATGTAGGTTAGCATAAGAACTACATGCAACGACGTTCACATGAGGCGTATGCATTGCAAAAACAAACTTCTCACCACCAAAAGATGAAAAATTGATTATGAAACTTCCCTTTTCAACGAGTGGTTGTTGAAGAACAAATCTGTTATGTGAACCAAGGACATTATGGCTCGGAAGGAAGTTACACATCCATGACTTAGATGGTTCAATATGAGCTCCAATCACGTCATAATCAGCTTGAAATATGCCACTTGTAGAGCCAAGTCTGTGCATATGAACATGTTGGGAAACCTGCAAAAATGTAAAAAAAACACTAGGCAACAAAAGGGTAGGAGTGTTAGTGGAAAACAAGGATTCTAGCACACTTCCAACGTTCACACATTTGGCTATCATCACTTGCTTTCTGTCTTCTTTAACATCAATTGCCAAGCCTGATTTGGGCTTTTTCCTCAATTTCTCACGGCTTTCCCCCTCCTTTTTCTTTGCAAGTTCAAGCTCAAATTCCTTTTGAAGGCTAGCTTGATCCTCGTGCACTTGTTGTGGTGTTAGAGGTACAAGAACAACCTTCTTATTGTCATAAGAGAAAGAATACTTATTAGTGAATCCATCCCAACTAACTTTCCTATCGAATTGCCATGGGCGACCAAGAATGATATGGGCAGCTTGCATAGGTACTACGTCACATAGAACCTCATCCATGAATCGACCAATGCGGAAAGAAACAAGTACTTGCTTGAATACACGTACCTCTCCACTATTATTAAGCCATTGTAGCTTATATGGATGGGGATGGTTAGTTGTTGGCAACTTCAGCTTATCTACCATGATAGCACTAGCAACGTTAGTGCAACTCCCGGGATCAATCACCAAGCTGTGCACCTTCTCTTGAACGTGACATCTAGTGTAGAAGATGTTCCCTCGTTGTTGCTCTTCCATGCTCATTTGGGCAGCTAATGCTCGTCGAGCCACTAAAGTGAGCTTGTCAGGTGTTGGCTCTTCCTCAATGACCTCCTCTTCCTCCTCTTCGATAAGCGGTGGCATTCCCTTATACTCATCTTCTTCCTCATCGGTGATGACTTCCCACTTGCAATACTAGCATGGTTCTTTGGTTGGGACATTGGGACTAATGTGGCCAAAACCATGGCACTTGAAGCACTTAACATCCCGATTTCTTGGCTTATTCACTTCTGGATTTTTGTGGAAACTTCCTTTGGTACTGACTTTTGAAGTATCTTCACTCGATCTCAAGGAATTCACAATCGGTTTTGAGCTTTCATGGGGAGATGCGGCTGGTTTGCCACTACTAAGTGATGCCGTGGCCCTTTCTTCCCTCATTATGGTCTGATTTCCCCAAATTCCAGATTGGAAGTTGGAGTTGGAGCGAGTTGTACCCCTCCTCTTAAGCTTCCTTTCTATCTTGACAGCTTTGTCCAACAGCTCTCCCATATCGAGGTAATGTTGTAGCTCAACAACATCAGCAATGTCAGCCCTTAAACCTCTTAAAAATCGAGCCATAGTCGCTTCCAAATCCTCATGAATGTCAGCCCTCATCATAGCCATCTCCATTTCTTTGTAGTAGTCTTCAACCGTCATACTACCTTGAGTGAGGGTTTGCAATTTATTGTGCAAATCCCGATGATAGTAGGCTGGTATGAAGCGCTTCCTCATGATTCCTTTGAGTGCATCCCAAGTTTGGATGGATGGCTCCTCGTTTCTCCTTTGTCGAGCCCTAAGTTGATCCCACCAAATTGCTGCATAATCAGTGAATTCTACCACAGCAAGCTTCACCTTTTGTAACTCGGAGTAATGGTGGCAATCGAAGACCTTCTCAATCTTTCTCTCCCACTCTAAGTAAGCTTCAGGATCCGATTTGCCTTGGAAGGACGGGATTTTCAGTTTCACTCCCTTGATGGCGTCGTCCTCATGCTTAGGTCTAGGTCTCCTTTCTCTTGATCTTTGTTCATATTCTTCTTGCTCGGTGTCCCAATTGGAGTCACTAGATTTGTTCAAAACGGTTTTCCCCTTAGATTTCTTAGAGGAACCTTTCGACGAATCTAGATTGTCAATGCGTTCATGCATGACCTCGAGCTTTTGGTCCAATTTCCTTTGAGATTCAGCAAACATAGCTTGCATTTGAAAAGCAAGTTGAGCAATGGTTATTTCATCACTGCTGGTCTTTTCTTCTCTGGTTGACATATTTTTAAACCTGCAAAATGAGCAACAATGAAAGTAAAAAGCCTCACACGCTCCCTTACGTGTTTCCTCTCACTCTCGTGTATCACTCAATTGTTTTAATGCACTCTAATAGTCTCACAAACAACTCTGTATATCCTCGATTTCCCCTCTTGAAGAAATCAGAAATTGGCTCAAATATCCAGGAATTACCCCACAATAATCTCACAAGAATGTGGTGTCGAATGTAAGTTCACTTGTGGATGAGACTTGACTCAAGAAAGACACTTTTGGGAAGCTAAAAGACACTAAAAACAACAACTCAGGACTCAAAAATAGATTTGAAAACTCAGATTCGGACTCCAAGTTATCACGGAAAAAAACTAGAAAATTTGTTCTTGAAGGCAATCGTTTTTGGAGCTGTTTGGAGCTTAATTTTCTGGCCAAATTTCTTGGGCTGGAAGGGTGTAATATTCTGCTGGAGAAGATGCTATAACCTGTTGGAAAAGAAAAAGGAATGACGTCCTCCAACTTTCTTGACTTTGGATTCAAAGAATTCAATTTAGGAAACTAAGATTTCTGAAAAAGTCAAGGCTGTTAAGGTCGGTTGTGGAGCTGTTTCTTGGGTAGTTTGGATATTGTTTTGTTGACTTCAAGATTCCAAGATTGAAGTGTAAAAAGAACAAGTCGGTGGTTGACCAGATTTGTTTCAAAACTGATTGGAAGCTGCAGTTGGGTTTCTTGGAAACAAGAAAGGATTCGGTCCAAGTTGAGTTTAGGAAACTTCCAAGTTCATATTTGACAAGGATTAGTAGACAAATCAGAGTGTTTCCTTTTCCTGGCTGGACCCGAATGTTCAAGGACCAGGTTTGACAGATTTTCCCGTTTCTTCTTGGACACAAGGCTGCTGTTTTGAAGTAAGTTCAGATCAGCAAAGGATTGTTTGTGATCAACATGTACAAAACAAGGCTGCTTCGGTTTTCTTTCCCAAAAATTTTCCAGGATTCAAGAACCTTTGCTTGTTCAAGAAACTCAAAAGAATTCCAAGTTTTAAACACAGCCTTTCAAGATGATTTCAAGACAGTTTGGAACACAATTTCTGGAGAAAAAATTCAGCCCAAACAATTCAAGAACTAACACAACCAAGGCTGGGCAGATTCAAGATGATTTTCCAGGTTTGTGATAACTTTTTTTCTTTTCTTGTTTTCTGTCTTTTTTATTATTATCAAGAACAGCGAGGAAAGACACGAACACAACACAACAAGATGAACTAAACAGAATTTACACAAAAGAAAACCAACTAAAGCTGGACAGCCAACAACTCACAAGACAAAAACCCTAACGGATGGACAAGGAAAACTGACAGCTACTTTTTTTTTTTTTTTTTGACTCAAGACACAAGAACACAAGAAAGACAAGACCAACAATCAAGAAACTAGAGATTAATTTCGATGAACAGTGACGCTACAGTAATGATGAACAGTAACTTTTTTTTTTTTCTGACAGATTTTTTGACACCAAGAAAACGAAAATAAACAAGAGAAAAGGGATATACTTGATACCGTCAACTAGCTCTGATACCAACTGATACGAACCCACCCAGAGGGCCTGAACTCGTATCCCATCGATGCCCAAGGATCTAGACGAAGAATCAAGTTAAGGTGCGGAAAAATCCTTAACCTCCAAACCAAGGAATCGCGAACCTATGAACTTAATCTCAACCCACGATTGTTGATTTAGTGAACCAAGAATTTAGGTAGATGACGCCACAATCAAGTGCGATTCTTGATTGATAAGTCCAAGAACACTCAAGCTAATCTCTCAAGTATTCAAGAAAAAGATCTCTTAGAAAGAGAAGTTGCAAAACACACGGTTTGCTGGAAAATTCTTTGATAAAACTTGGCTAATAATTTCGAACCTAAAAAGGGCTATTTATAGCCTTACAATGAGACAAAAACTAAAACCCTACTTGAATTGGAAAAACGGCACAAACCTAACCCTAGTTGGACTCACCTAAAGTGACCAACTGAACTCTAATTAACTTAACCCTAACTTCGGCTAACACATGGTCAACATGACCAGTTTTATTTAAGTAAATAACATAACTAACAAACTCTTAAATTGAAGAAGACATTTGGCCTTAACTAGACTTAAACTAGCCGAATCAAGCCTTGATAGTTAAAACACAAAATGACTTGAAGACTTGAAGCAGGCAGGCAGAAGACTTCAGCTTACAAGGCGTGCCCACGCCTTACAGGACTGCGCCAAACAGGAAGAATCAGAAGACTCCTGCTGGTAAGACGTGCCCACGGCTAACTGGCGCAAGTCTTCTGGTCTAACACGCAAGACTCAAAAATGCCTTGTTCTTCACTTTGTTCATTGGTCCCCAATGAATTTGGCAAAGAAATGGTTGAGCACACGGACCTTGACTCGACCTTGCCTGATGAACCTCTTGGACTCGCGTCAGGTTCTCATGCTTAAACTCCCCATGCAGTAGGTTTTGGGTCTTAGCAACAAGATTCCAGTTCATTTTCAAGCATTTAACCAACTCAAACGACACACTCAAGCCATGGATCAAGGCTGAAAAACTCAAAACAGTTTCAAGAGTGCAGGAACTAGATTCCAGCCATGGAACTTGATTCCTTTGTAGCAATATTCAACATGCAAGCTCTGATTTCTAACATACTTTGAGTACACAAGATGTCATTGAGATTTTAGCTTCAAAACATAGATAAAATGAGAGGTTTTTAAACTTTAGCTTTGCTGGAATTTTATTCCAGCAGCTATGGAACCCAAGCAGAAGTTTTTCAAGGCTTAACCATCATCATCAACCATCTACTATCCATGTGCATGAGTTAATATAACATTCAGCAGTTCAAGCAATGGAATCAAGCAACCAAAACTGAAGTTATAAGCTGCCAAAACAACCAAAAATTCTGGAAAATTGCAGGCTTGAAAAACGGACAGTAAGCTAGAAACTTTCCTGGCAGATTTAACTTAAACTAACATGCATGCTCTATTTCTTGTTTATACATCAAGAAGAGGTGGTTCAAGGCTGGGTTTACCTTAAGAACTTAAGGATTTGAAGCTGGAAACTAGGAGAAAACCACCAAACTGAGATGAAGATGGATGGAAATCAAAATCACCTCCTTTCTTCTTCCTATGCTCAACCGGGCAGCTTGCAGATGGACTTGGAAGCTGGAAAAATTTTCTCACAGCTCTCTCTCTCTCTAATCTTCCTAAAGAACCAGCTGATGTTTCTTCACTCAACACTCAAGCTTTGGACTAGCTTTTTGGAATGGAAAAGATATGTTTTCTCAACCTTTCAAGCTTCACTTGGAGCAAGGAATAGAAGAAACTGATTTGAGGGAATTTTCAAGACAATGCTGCGGACAAGAATGGAGGAAATGAAATGGTTTTTGTGATTTATTTGCTGGCCTTGGTTGCATGGTTAATTCTTGGAAAATGAGGGGTAAAATGGTCTTTTTACAAGATTTTTGACAAATGGCACAAGGAAGTTGCCACTTGTTGTTTCATTGCATGAAGCTAAAATGCTTCCAATTTGACCCCAATTCTTAGGTACTTGTTTTATCTAGAACCCCGAATAATTTCTACGCTTATTCGATTAAAGCCTCCGGGATAAATTTAGGGTAAAAAAAATAATTTATATACATGCTAAAAGAAATAAAATTCTACTTACAAAATTTAATACATTTAAAAATAGATTAGGAAAAATTTTTCCGGGCCCTCACACGAGGGTTGAGCATAAACACGTGAGCTTGTGTGGTGAGAAAAATATCTTTTGTTTCACTAACTTTTTGCAGGTCACATCATGGAGGGTGAGAGGCAAATGAGAGGTAACTTTGACCAACCTCTGCCAAATCCTAAGGGAGTCGAAGATGTGGTGTTACATAGTGTAGATGATCAATTGACTATCATCAATTCACATCCAAATGGTTGGTTTTATTCTCGAAGCCGTATCAAAGATAAAGTGTGCAGCTTGGCCATTGATGTGCGTTGTGAAGTTAACCTCGCAAGTGCTATCATGGTTGAGAAACTTCAACTTCCAACCATTGATCATCTTCACCCATATAAATTGTCGAGTGCTAATGGTGATATTTGGATTACCAAACACACACTTGTCCCTGTTTGTATTGGCAAGTACATTGACGAGGTGTTGTGTGACGTAGTTCCAATCCAAATTACGCATGTGCTATTGGGTAAAGCATGGATGCTTAGGCGTGATGTTAAATATGATGGACATACTAACAAGTATTCCTTCACATTTAATAGACGTCGTACTATACTTGTATCACTTGATTATGAGAGACTTTGTATTGATTTAGATTTTATGAAAAGTGAGCATGAGTCCCATAGCATGAAAAAAGAGTTAGTTGAGGTAAAATCTGAGAATGATAAAATGAGTGTTCAAGCCGTGAGTGTTAAGAGTGACATTTCAGTTTGTGAGCCAAGTGTTGAGCTTGCAAAAGAGAGTGAGCAGTCCAAACTTGAGTTGGTAGCAAGTGAGAGTTCAAAGTCTTATGTTTCTTCTAACGCACTTAACTTTGCTTTGTTTAGTGTTTCTTGTTTTTTGCAGGTTACACAAAGTGAAGTGAAACTGGTTTTGACATGCACCATTGCTAAGTCATTTGATGGATTGTTGATCTTTCAAGGAGTTGCTAATTTCTATCATCACTCTATGGCGAAATGTACTGCCTTAGCAAACCAGCCACTTGCTTTGAAAGGGAGTTTACTTTCCATTGATTTTGAAACTGCAATTACTCCTTTCCAATCTGATTTTCTTATTTGTGTCAATTGTTTGCATTATGTTATTAGTCCTAGTGTTGAAATAGGTCATTTTCAGCATTTCCTTTTGAGTCCTTATGTGTCTTTTATTTTCCTTGACTTGTGTGCACATTGTGTTGGTCATTATGATGCATGTTTGTGTAGTGAGTCTAATGTGTCATTAGAGTTTGTGAACATTATTCCCATGACGCATGGAAATCATGTCTTTCCTTCGTGTTATACATTGGGTGAATTTAGTGTTCTTACTTCTTTCATTCCTACTAATGCCTCATGTTTTGTGTTTGATCCAGGCATAGATTTGAAGGATAATCGTGACCATAGTGAGGCTACATGTGATACGTATTCGTGGTTCATGGAACGTGAGCATCCTTGTTGGCCTTGGTTTGTGCATGAGTTAAGATCGTGGTTGAAGCGTGCTAGTTGGTTCCACTTCAAGCTAAGTAGAAGGCATGCTTCATGCCTTGCATTTATCCACGTGTTACCTACAATTCTTCTCCTCAAGCAATCATTCGATTTGGGACAAATCGCTTTTAAGAGGAGGGGAATGATGCGAATCCAGTGGGCTACCATATATTCAAGATCAAGCCTTCTCATGGGTTAAGTCCATCATGCAAGGATTCGTAGAATTCAAGCAACATCACTCCATGATTTGGTTCACTTTAGTTCATAAAAAGTGCAAAGCAGAAAACTTGCACTTAGTGGCACGCCTTACAAGCGTAGTCTCTGATCCCTCTCCGCATGTAGAGCGGCACGCCTTTACAAGCTAAAGTCTTCGGTCATGGAATTATTGAGTGTTTAATCCTAGATCGAGCTAGGTTTTCTATATTGTCATTCGCTTGTGGGCTGAATGTAATGCTATTTAGTATTTATTTTGGGTTGAATAAAGCAACGGTCCAATGGGCACAAGGCCTTGACCGTATGCCTTGTTGGTTATTTTCCTAATTGGTAGGTTACAATTAGTTTCCTAGCTAAGAAGGGATTTCGGCCCTTAAACTTTCCAAAGCTGGCGGATTTAGGTTTCCTACTTAGATTAGATTTCAGATCTTGTAGGCTATAAATAGCCATTCTTATTTCGATTTTTATATACAAGAATTTTCAGAAATAACATTAAGTGTTTTATCACCTCTCTTGCTTCTTTGAAGCGACTTGAATACCTTAGAGTGCTCTTTAAGGGTTCATTGACTTATCAATTCAAGAACACGCGTTGAATTGTGGCCTTCTACCTTTATACCAACGTTCGTTGTCCACGTGCTCAACGGGTGAAGGTCTTCCGCGGTGTGTTCCAACTTTGTTTACCAAAACCCTAGATCCTACATCTTTCGTGTGCGGGTTGCGTTATTAATTAACGTAGTTCGTATCAAAGTTGTTGAACAAGTTGACTTGAGAAGTGATTGGCGAGATTAATAGAGTACTTATTGTGTGAAAACACGAGGGTTGAATGTAAACACGTGAGCTTGTGTGGTGAGGAAAATATCTTTTTTTCACTAACTTTTTTACAGGTTACATCATGGAAGGTAAGAGGCAAAGGAGAGCTAGCTTTGACCAGCCTCTGCCGAATCCTAAAGGAGTCAAAGATGTGGTGTTACGTAATGTAGATAATCAATTGAATATCATCAATTCACAACCGCATGGTTGGTTTTATTCTCGAAGCCATACCAAAGATGAAGTGTGCAGCTTGGCCATTGAAGTTAAACGCACAAGTGCTATCATGGTTGAGAAACTTCAACTTCCAATCATTGATCATCTTCGTCCATATAAATTGTCAAGTGCTAATGGTGATATTTGGATTACTAAACACACACTCATTCCTGTTCGTATTGGCAAGTACGTTGATGAGGTGTTGTGTGACGTAGTTCCAATCCAAATTACGCATGTGCTGTTGGGTAAAGCATGGATGCTTAGTGATTAGGGGTGGCAATCGGTCAGATTGGTTGGCGGGTCGGTGGAGAGGCTAGTATAATACAAAACCCACCGAACCACGACGCCAACGCCAACTCAAGCTACCTAATCTGAACACGACCTGATGCGGGTTGGCGGGTCACCCGAAATGACCCAAATTTTTTTTATCTAAATAAAGTTAAATAAGAAGAATAAATAACACAAATGAGAACTGAATAAGTATAAACAAGCAGATACTTTTAAGATAGATTTAATATGCACATTATCAGATATTGCAAGAAAAGAATAAAAGGGTACTGAAACCATTCAAAACTACAATCAAACAACTAGTGGGGCCAAATTTTGCCTAACCCAATGTAACTTCAAGTTCAAACCTTCTTTTAGGCCGAGGGGGCCAACAAGACTAAATAATAGCATGATATAACAATCAAATAGGCCTTTTTTTTTTTACCTTTAACAGGTCAATCAGGTCAAACTGGTCAACCCGTTAATGACCCGACCTGACCTGTTTGTTTTTCGGGTCAGTCAGGTTCAACCCTATTCTGACCCGAACCCGCCAAGCCTTAACCCAAACCCATTATTTTCGTGTTAGATTCGTGTCGTGTTTTCAGGCCATGTCGGAAATTGCTACCCCTAGGTGTGATGTTAAATATGATGGACATACTAACAAGTATTCTTTCACATTTAATGGACGTCGTACTATACTTGTATCACTTGATTATGAGAGACTTTGTACTGATTTAGATATTATGAAAAGTGAGCATGAAAAAAGAGTTAGTTGAGGTAAAATCCGAGAATGATAGAATGAGTATTCAAGCAGTGAGTGTTAAGAGTGACATTTCAGTTTGTGAGCCGAGTGTTGAGCTTGCAAAAAAGATTGAGCAGTCCAAACTTGAGTTGGTAGCAAGTGAGGGTTCAAAGTCCTATGTTTCTTCTAACGAACTTAACTTTGCTTATTTAGTGTTTCTTGTTTTTTGCAGGTTACACAAGGTGAAGTGAAGGTGGTTTTGACATGCACCATTGCTAAGTCACTTGATGGATTGTTGATCTTTCAAGGAATTGCTAATTTCTATCATCACTTTATGGCGAAATGCACTGCCTTAACAAACCAGCCATTTGCTTTGAAAGGGAGTTTACTTTCAATTGATTTTGGAACTGAAATTATTCCTTTCCAATATGATTTTCTTATTTGTGTCAATTGTTTGCATTTTGTTATTAGTCCTAGTGTTGAAATAGGTCATTTTCAGCATTGCGTTTTGAGTCCTTATGTGTCTTTTATTTTCCTTGACTTGTGTGCCCATTGTGTTGGTCATTATGATGCATGTTTGTGTAGTGAGTCTAATGTGTCATTAGAGTTTTTGAACATTATTCCCATAAAGCATGGAAATCATGTCTTTTCTTCATGTTATACATTGGGTGAATTTAGTGTTTATACTTCTTTCATTCCTACTAATGTCTCATGTTTTGTCTTTGATCCAGACATCGATTCGAGGTCGAATCGCTTTCATGGGGAGGGAATGATAAAGGCACTACAAGTGATCTGTGGAGAATGGGGCATGCGCGTTGGTTCGTGTTCGTGATGAAGTTAAGTTGGCAACATGCTTCATGGCTTCCTTTTATACACATATTCCCCTATGAGCTTCAACATAAGCAAAGCACAGATTTGAGGACAAACCTCTTTTAAGAGAGGGGGAATGATATGAATCCAGATTCTTGAAGTCAAAGATCAATCAAGCCTAATCACATCCAACCTTGGTTGTGGGTTAAGGAGACTGGATTCATGTCCAAATTCATGTCCAATTAGTTTGAGGAGGATTCGAGCAACATTCTTCCTAATTGATTGTCATTTGCTTTGAAGTCTTGGCCTAGATTTAGGGTTTGGCCTATTTGGCCCATTACCTTGGCCGAATGTGGTATCAATATGTTAGCTAGTTTAAGCGTTGTTTAGGTCAAATGAAGCGTCGGTTAGGTAGCTTCCAATTTTGATTCACCTTAATCGAATGCCTCTTTGAATTGTTTCCTAATTTTTTAGTAGTTAGGTTAGTAGTAGTTGCCTACAAAATAAGTTTCCTAATTGCTTGATTTCGGTTTCCTAAAGCTTATAAAGCTGGCCGAATTTAAGCTTCCTTTTTGGTTTAGGTTTTCAAGTCTTGTAGGCTATAAATAGCCAACTCTTTTTCATTATTCATCAATCAAGAATTTTCAGCAAATTAACTTGAGTGTTATCACTTCTCTTGCTTCTTGGGAGGCGACTTGAATACCTTAGAGAAATTCTTTAAGTGTTCACCTTGATTTATCAATTCAAGAACACATTGAATTGTGGTGTCTTCTACCTTATACCAATGTTCGTTGTCCAAGTGCTCAACGGGTGAAGATCTTCCGCTGTGTGCGTGAACTTTGTTTACCAATATCCTAGATCTTAAGCATTCTTCGTGTGCGGGTTGCGTCACGCTTGGGGTAGTTTGTATCACCTTCCAAAGGTGCCAAATGATAACACTCGGTAGCACGTGAAACATCCAAGACCAAACCGCAGATCGACATGGTTGCATCCACCAACACTATGAAAAAAAGGGTATTTTGTGATGACTAAAATTCATCACAAAAAGTAGGATGTTTGTCACAAAATCCTTTCTTGATGATTACTTCATCACCAAAGTCTCGTCCAAGATAGCCTGTGGCTAAAACCATTTTGTGACGAACAATCAATCATCGTCACAAGAGTATTTGTGACGACAAGCCAAATCGTCAAAAAAGATCATAATTTGTGACGACTTGTCGTCAGTAAAAGTCGAACCATGTCATCACAAAAAGTCTTTGTCTGTCACAAACATTGGCATTGAAAGAATAATTAAGAAACTTTTCGTGACGAGACCATCATCACCAGAAATATAAAGTCATCATGAAAAGTTCCTGTTTCATAGCATCTCATACACAACATACGTGTACTTTCCATGACAATCATTTCCAATCATACTTAAACAAAGTATATGCTAAAAAAGATAAAGGAAATAAGGCTTCTAACCAAGATTATGCATATTAATTATTAATATGTGAAAATGGTCAAAGACAGGTTCTAGCACAATTTCAATTGAGATTCATGTACAAAGTGCTAAAAGTAGGAAGCTATTAGGATCCCTTCTCTAATATGGAGATCTACAACGCTACCATGTCTCCACCAACACATAGCCTATACATGTATTAAAAACATCAAAATTAGAAGACAAAGAACTAATCCTCAAAAAGTTTAAAGTAGCATATGTACTTGTAATAGCTTAACTATTGAAACATGACATAAATACTTAGTTTTTGCTTAAATGACTTCAAACTAGCAGTGCAACATATTTGTAGTCAACCCAGTCACAACTGTAAGATCAAAAGAAAAAGATATCTAATTAAGTTACAAACTTGGCACCTAAATAACTTAAGACTCATAAATCCAACTAATCACAGTAAAAACCAAAGCGCAAACTTTGATAGTGGAAAAACACACAAGCTCACAATTATGAAATTTTATCAATCACGACACTTGTTGGACAAATATCCGAGAGCATTCAACCAACACACATACAAAGGCAAAGGGAAATTTAAGTGGAAAAAGAAGTAAAATGAACAAAGAATATGAAATTTCAACAGTCAAAGGGATTATCATGCATATATTTGAAGAAAATCAGTTTTATTTAGTTTGGATATTGAAAATCAACCATCAAATATCCAAGAAACCTCAAAATTGAAGATATCCACAACTTGAGATCTTAACTACAAGGAAATATAATTGCTACAAATTAAATTACACCCAAACTGGCCAAGGCATTGCCAGTCAAATAGTAATATCTGAATTCATTACCGATTGCAAGTTGTAAAAACCAGCAAAAAAAAAGGGGAAAGGAAAATCAAAATCCAAATTATACACTTGTGTTTAGTTAATGTACCTTCGAAAAGTGAGCGTGCTTCACAACACTAGTGGTGTTAAATATATCATTCTTATAGTGGCGTTCACCTTTGCAAAAGTTAACATCAAATATTTTCTGAGGCAGGAAGACAAATGTGGCTATCATGTCCTTCAAATGGTTCAATAATTTTAACTAGGAGCACACATGTGAAAATCTCATCTTATGATTCTATAAAGAAGAATCAGAATCCATGAAACCATACTTATTTACTTCTACAAAGAAAAAGAAATTGTTAATAACACTTACATGATCAAATAGTAATGATTCGTCAAGACATGGCAACTAATAGTTAACAAATAAACTAGACATATTTGATAATTGGACAACTGTTGACCAGACACTTTGATACTTGTAAAACAATTATCAAAAAACATGGTAAATGATCACTTGTCTACATTAAGGAGTACAACAACATGAACATCTAATCTAGAAAGGCATAGGAATTTGAGGGATTCATTACTTGTTTGTGTCTGAACAAGCAACACAAATTAGATTAGTAGTGGTTCAAGTCCCAAATGGCCAGCTTAAAAACTTTTTTCATTCCTCCTCCCTGTAGTTTTTTTTTTTTTTTTTTTTATAAACCGCCAATCATCTCTGGCGGGTGGGCTTGGATACCCCTTTTATTCTTATTTGTAAAAAGCCAAGTTACAACCATTGGGACAAAATGATGTGAGTTGGATAACGGATCTAGACGAATATCAAGTTGGACTTACGTAAGACTCTCGACCCCTCTAACCCGCGGAGCTACGAACCTTGAATTTAATCTCAACCCGTAGAACAATGAATTAGCGAACCAAGGCTGTTGGTAGATGACGCCACAATCAAGTGTGGTTCTTGATTGATAAGTCGAATGAACACTCGAAACCTCTCAAGTATTCAAAGAAGAATCTCTTAGAAAGAGACGTGTTATTCTCACAAGAATAAGCTGAAAATTTGATTGATAAAACTCTAGATGGTCGAATTGAGACCCTAAATCCAAATGTGATTTTTAAGCCAAAGCTAGGGTTTCAATCCTTCAAATGCATCTTCTTGAATTTCAATCACTTGGACCCCTTTGAATGATGAATTCTTTCTTGGACAGCTTTCAGCTCTTTCATCACAAAAGCCCCAAATTCCAACGAGACAAAAGACAAGGACTATCTATCCTTCCTAATATGCCTAAAGGAAGGAATGAGAAATCGATCCATATTACAAGCACCCCTAGCCTCCCTTGGCAGTTGGGAGAAAGAATCATAGACCCGCGACTATCCCGCACTTCCCATTGAAGCAAGGATATCCGCAACCGTATTTGCTTGCCTAAAACAGTGACTGACCGACAAGCAATTTCTTGCTAAACGACGCACCCGACGAATGATCGAAAAAAGTTCCATAGGCGGATCCATTGGACCATTAACCAATTGCACCAACACCTTTGAATCTAGTACTAAGAGCGGGAATAACCCTTTCTGCTGGCACAGCTCTAGCCCTGACAATATCGCCCTAGCCTCCACACGGAGGACCGACGTTTGCCGATAACTTTTCGAAAACGCCACTAACACTCGACCATTCACGGCTCTAACCACTCCACCTCCTCCCCCAGCTCCAGACACCAGTCGCGACCCATCCGTATTAAGCATCACCATATTGCTTGGAGGCTTCTTCCACCAAACTGGGATGCTTTTTCTTCTCTACTTGCAACCCCTCACCACCTCCACAAGCTCCTTCCAACCAGCCGTAGACACCCACTTCTTAAGCCACGGGAACCGGAGCCTAAGTAGGTCACCCAGGTCCGCGCTAATTAACTTACAGGTAGCCTCAACATCAGGCAACACTCCATCAAATAAGAATCGATTCCTAGCCTGCCATACACCATGCAATGATGATCGGAAGCACCTTCAGAGCCCATGACAACATAGGAGACGTTGAGAAATCTAATGATAATGGGATTTTTGGTTACCTTGGTTGTTTCAAACAATTCTCCATTGACTGACCTGAAAGTATGGGATTCATACTTCCAACATTCTTCTGGTAAAATATCCTGATTAAAAATCCAGCTGCAATTTGAAGAAATTCCACACTCTCCTAACAAAAGACCCTTTTGCAAATACATGTTCTAACGTCTCCACCTGCTTAGCAGGGCAGCAAAAGCACCAAGACGGTCCATGAACGTGGAACTTCCATAAAACCTCTGCTACCGGCACTTTCCCTAACAAAACCCGCCACAACAAAAAAGACATCTTAACCGAGATACCCTTCACCTAGACCTGTTTCATCAGCCACGATGATCCCACCCTAGACACACATCGCACCATCGAACCAATACTGAACTGCCCTAATGGGGCATTCTTCCATAGCAGCACATCGTCAGCTTCCTCCTCAATAGTCAAGTCCTGTTCTAAAATTCGGCTCATTACCTCTTCGGATAGATACTGCCGAAGCTTCACCAAATTCCACGAACCATCCTTCCAAAAGTCCACGATTTGCAATGCTGCTTCTTGCCCCGAAAACTGCCACGCCAATGGACCCTCCCCCGACCAATTATCCCACTAGAAGAAAACCTTTCCTTTCCCAAGACACCATTAAGAATTAAATTCTACCAATGACCGAGCTTGAATCATCTGCTTCTAGCTCACCGAGTCCGAAGACCGGCACAAGACTTGATTTGGATGCTGAAACTGGCAGTACCTAGATTTCATGTAGTCGGACCACAGAGACCCTCCTTGACGGAACCGCCACCAAAGCTTACATTCAAATGCTCTCCGCATCACCCTGAATGATCTAATCCCCAACACACCATCTCTACTAGACGACATACCTTTTCCCAAGAGACCCAATGAAATCTTGGCCCATAGTCTGAACTACCCCATAGGAACTGGGCTAGCATCCGGTTAAGGTGGGACAAAATTCCTTTTGGTAGCCTGACTACTGTAAGCAAATGGACTGGCATGGAGGTCAAAACCGACTTAACCAGAACAAGCCTACCCCCATAAGATAACCATTTGGAATTAAACCACATTATATGATTCTGAACTGCCTCAACCAAACCTTGAAAATGCTCACTCCTCAATTTATTGGGTGCCAAAGGACACCCCAAATACCTTAGTGGAAAACCCTTACATGTAAAACTTGTTAACCGTCCCACCTTCTTCCTAAAATGCAGTGGGGCTTTGCATGGAGGGACGAAACAGCTTTTTTGTAGATTAACCTTCTGCCCCGACATCCTCTGATATTCTTCAAGCACCCCTATCACCTTCTTAATGGAGTTGCCGTCCCCTCTAGAAAAAATCACCACATCATCAGCAAAAGCCAGGTGCGAAATTCCCAACACACCATTATGCACATGAAATGGCAAGAAATCATCTTTAGTAAGTAGGCTATTCAATCCTCAAGATAACACTTCCGCTGAGATAATAAATAAAGCTGGAGAAATAGGGTCTCCCTGCCTTAAACCCCTTGTCGACTTGAAAAACCACCAAGGTTGCCCATTCAATAAAATCGAGAAATGGCAAGACGAAATCAGCCTCCATATCATGTCAATGAACATTTCCCCAAATCCAAACGCACGCAACACTCGAATAAGGAATAGCCATGACACTCGATCATACGCCTTCTTCATATCCAGCTTCATAAGCAAATTTCTCCCCCAAACCTTCCTATTCATACCCCTTACCATTTCCTGAGTAAGCAAAATATTATCCGCTATTGAACGACCCTTCACAAAACCACTTTGCTGAGGCGAAATAAGCTTTGGCAGAATCCCTTCCAAACGATTGGCCAACACCTTGGAAACCACCTTATTCAAGAAATTGCAAAGACTAATTGGCCTAAATCCCGAAAAAGACTGAGGAGTTGGAATTTTTGGAATGAGGGCCAATAACGTTGACATCACCCCTCGTAGCAACTCCGCCCCGGAAAGAAATCCTGTACTGCCTCTACAACATCCTGACCTATTATGATGATGAACTCGGAACTGCCATAGGAGTCAAGCATATTCCAACAATGACAAATGGTCCAATGACACGAGCACGTGCCAAAAAGCTTAAGGATTCCATGCAAGCGTTGGTATGTCACGTGCAAGGCCAAGGGGGATGTCAGAGTAACCTTCAAGAACTTGGAAATAAGGATCTCAAGCTTTACACGTTAATCCAAGTCGTGGAAGATGAGGAAGTCACATTGGAAGACTAACCGAACCTAGGGTTAGGGTTAACTAGGGTTTCTTGCTTTCGATTAAGTGTCTTGTTTTGATTAAGTTGTAATGGGTCGAATTACCTTGCTAATAAGCTTGAGTAATTAAGTCCAATTGCCGTAATTAGCTAGTTAAATTCTGGTTAGTTAGTTGGGCTTATGACCGAAGTACACTTGGGCTTAATGAGGTCAAAGCCTAGTTCAAATTAGGATTAGTCTTTCATTGATTCATAGTAGCATTAGGATTACTTGTACAAGGCTATAAATAGGCCTTCCTAGGGCCGAATTTATAAAGAAGTTTATCAATCAAATTTTCACCTTATTCTTGTGAGAATAGCACGTCTCTTTTCTAAGAGATTCTTTCTTGAATACTTGAGAGATTTTGAGTGTTCATTCGACTTATCAATCAAGAACCGCACTTGATTGTGGCGTCATCTACCAACAGCCTTGGTTCGCTAATTCATTGTTCTACGGGTTGAGATTAAATTCAAGGTTCATAGTTCCGCGAGTTAGAGGGGTCGAGAGTCTTCTGCAACCCCAACTTGATATTCGTCTAGATCCGTTGTCAACTCACATCATCTTGGTATCAGAGCTAGTTGACGGTATCAAGTATATCCCTTTTATTCCTTGTTATTGTCGTTTTCTTGTTTTGTGTCAAAAAAAAAAATGTTACTGTTCATCGTACTGTAATGTTACTGTTCATCCGAGTTGCATCTTTAGTTCTTGATTGTTGTTCTTGTCTTTCTTGTGTTCTTGAGTCTTGAATCTGATGCGGATCATCCCAGCACCAAGGAGGTGGAGTCACGGAATGGTCAATCTTCAAACTCACTTCAAGTCCCTCATGGCCCAATAACACGTGCACGAGCTAAAAGGATCAAAGAGGAGTTGAATGCATTAGTTCGTGATGTCCAAAATCAAGTTAAGCCACTTTACAATGTGGATGAGGAGTCGAGGCCGTTGGTGACATTGCTAAGCATTGAAGAAGGACCAGCCCTTGTTTGATCGAATTAAAGTCCAAATTCTAGTTTTCTTGTTTAGTTAATAAAGCATGGGTTAAGTAGTTTCCAAATTGGAAAATCCTTTAACCACATGCCTCTTTAAGGTTTCTTAGTTGATTAGTGTTAGGATTATTAGAAGTTTCCTAAACTCTAGTTTTTTTATTTCCATTTATAAGTCGGTTTTCTAAGCTTCAAGCTGGCCGAATTACCAAATCCAAGTTAGACTAGGATTTCATGTCTTGTAGGCTATAAATAGCCCTTCTTATTTCAAGTTTAATATCTAGAAATTATTCAGCAAATTGCTTTGAGTGTTTATCACCTCTTATGCTTCCTTGAAGCAACTTGAATACCTTAGAATCTTCTTGGGTGTTTATAGACTTATCAATTCAAGAACACGTTGAATTGTGGCGTCTTCTACCTTTATACCAACGTTCGTTGTCCACGTGCTCAACGAGTGAAGGTCTTCCGCGGTGTGTTTCAACTTTGTTTACCAAACCCTAGATCCCTACATCTTTGGGTGTGCGGGTTGCGTTATCAATTAAGCGTGGTTATCAGTTGGTATCAGAGCTAGTTGGAGGTAACAAAGTATATCTTTTTCTTATTTTGAGTCAATTGTTGTCGTTTCTTGAGTCTTCAAAATTCAAAAAAAAAAAAAAAAAAAGAGTACTGTTTATCGGCACTGTAGCGATACTGTTCACCGTTACTGTTCATCCGAATTCCTCTTGATTGCATCATTCAAATTCTGTGTTTTTCCTTCGTGTCCTTGCTAATTTTTTGTGTCTATTGTATGTCAAGAAAATCAGAGAAAAAAAAAATAGTTTCGATTCTTGCTTAGTTGTTCTTGTTCTTGTTTCTTCCTAGTCGTTCTTCTTCTTCTCATTAAAGTCTTGTTTTGTTGCTTATCACTTTTGTTGCTTATTGTTCTCTGATAAGCAACCAATCTTGTTGTCCAAGTGCTCAACGGGTGAAGGTCTTCCGCTGTGTGTGTTTTCCAACTTTGTTTACCAATATCCTAGATCCTACGTTCTTCGCGTGCGGGTTGCGTTACTTGTTAACGTAGTTCGTATCAAGAAATCCGTCAAAGGAGAGAAAGAAGAACCAGCGTCGAAAGTGATGATTCCATTAAAGGAATTAAAATGACCATTCCGCCATTCCAAGGAAATCGATCCCGAAAGGCCTACTTAGGGGAAAAAATGGAGAAGGTCTTTGGACCTCATCCTTACCGAAGAACAAAATGTGAAAGCGGCGTAATGGAATTCCACGAATATGCAGCCATCTCGGGTGAGACCAAAGTAAAACAAAGAAGGGACAGGGAACCAATGACCCACTTGGGAAGACCTTAAGCGGTAATGAGGAAAAGATTCATTCAGGTACTACCAGATTTGCACTACAAAGTGCAAATGCTCACTCAAGGAAATTTTTCAGTAGAGGATTATTTCAAAGAAATGGAAATGGCCATGATGCGTGCTGACATCCATGAAGGCATTTGAAAGCAACTATGGCACGTTTTCTAAGGATTAAAAGCCTGAAATTGAGGTCGTGGAACTTCAACATTATTTTGATATTGGAGGTTGATGGATAAAGCTGTCAAGGTTGAGAGGAGAGGTTCAAGAGGAGGGTAGTTCTCGGCCCCAATTCCAACTTCCAAGCTGGAAATTGGAGAAACCAGCAACCAGAGGGAAGAAGCGTTCCTACACCTCTACCCAAGTGCAAAACCGAATCCACCTTCTTCAAACTCATCAAAACCGAATGTTCCTCCATCTAGACCAAACTTGAAATTCAATCCTCAGGCTAATCCGAATGCTACCAAGCCCCACAACAGGGACACTAAATGCTTCAAGTGTCAAGGGTTTGGTCACATTGCCTCTCAGTGTCCAAGTCAACGAGCAATGCTTATCTTACCTAATGGAGAAATGGTCACAGATGATGAAGGTGATGATGAATATGTGCCTCTCCTGAAGGAGGAAGTGATGAAGAAGAAATCATTGAAGAGCAGCCGGTTGTGGACCGTGTTGGTTTGGTGGCTCGACGAGCTTTGAGCCCATGTTGGAGTAGATGAGCTTGGAGAACATATTTTACACGTTGCCACATCAGGAGAAGGTATGCAGTCTAGTGATTGATCCAGGGAGTTTTACCAACGTTGCAAGTGCCATTATGGTGGATCGACTAGGCCTTCCAACAACCAACCATCCTAAGCCCTACAAGTTGCAATGACTCAACAACAGCGGTGAGGTACGTGTACTCAAACAAGTACTTGTTTCTTTCCTGTGATTGGGACGCTTTTAATGATGAAGTAATATGTGATGTTGTGCCTATGCAAGCTACTCATGTTATTTTAGGCGTCCATGGCAATTTGATAGAAAGGTTAGTTGGGACGGATTTGCAAACAAGTATTCCTTTTCTTTTGCAAATAAAAAGGTTATACTTGCACTTCTTACACCTCAACAAGTGCATGAGGATTAAGCCTTCAAAGAATTTGAAGAGGAACTTGAGAAAAGAAACCCTGAGTTAGGACAAGAAATTAAAACTCATGATGTGAAAAATAATGACCATGGCCGAACCAAAAATGAAGGAATATTGGACAAAAATAATTTGGCCAAAGGAAAATTGAAAGGGGAAAAACGGATTTTAATTGCGAAGGTTAAAACTGTGAGAAAGGCTTTATTTGCTACTCAGCCTATTATTTTGCTCATTTCTAAAGAAATTACTGACCAACTTGATGTTTCCTTGCCTAGTTCTTTTGCTAACCTATTGCAGGAATTTCAAGATGTGTTTCCTGATGAAGTTCCTAGTGGTCTACCATTAAGAGGGAATTGAGCATCAAATAGATCTCATTTCTGATGCATCTTAACTGACCACCATATGGGACAAAGCCGAGGAAACCAAAGGAAATTCAACGCCAAGTAGAAGGTCTCTTAAGCAAAGGCTGGGCACGTGAAAGCCTCAGTCCATGTGCTGTACCTGTCCTACTTGTGCCAAAAAAGGATGGAATGTGGAGGATGTGCACTGAATGCCGTGCCATAAATACTATAACGGTAAAGTACCGCCATCCCATTCCTCGTCTTCATGACATGCTTGATGAACTCTATGGTGCTGTAATTTTTACTAAAATTGATCTTAAGAGTGGTTATCATCAAATTAGAATTAAAGATGGTGATGAATGGAAGACTGCATTCAAGACTAAACATGGGTTGTATGAGTGGTTAGTTATGCGCCTTCGGACTAACCTAATGCACCTAGTACTCATGCGTTTAATGAATTATGTCTTCACGATGCTTTCTTGGGTAAATTTGTTTGTCTACTTAGATGATATACTTATCTATAGTAAAACTTAGATGAGCACATCATGCATGTTAAAGCTGTTTTAGAGGTCCTTAAGAAGGAACAACTTTATGCTAACCTTCAAAGTGCACTTTTGCACAATCAAGTTGTTTTCCCAGGCTATGTTGTAAGCGCTTGAGGGAATTCAGGTGGACCAAAGCAAAATAAAAGCTATCAGAATGGCCAACCCCTACTTCTATTAGTGAAGTGAGCTTTCATAGCTAGCTTTTATAGGCTTTGTCAAGGATTTTAGCTCAATTGCAGCCACTTACCTCCATTGTTAAGAAGGATCAAGAGTTTCATTGGGGAGATGAACAAGCTAAGTCTTTCCAATTACTCAACACCAACTCACACATACACTGTAATTTGCCAAATTTTGAAAAAGCTTTTGAAATTGAGTGTGATGCATCTGGTATAGGTGTTGGGGCCGTGTTACTCCAAGAAGAGAAGCCAGTCGCATACTTCAGTGAAAAGCTCAATGGCACCTCATTGAACTACTCAACATACGATAAGGAGCTTTATGCACTTGTTCGAGCACTGCAAACTTGGCAACATTACCTAAGGTCAAGGAGTTTGTTTCACGATCAGTCGCAAGCATCTCAAGTCACAAACCAAGCTAAACAGCGACATGCAAGGTGGGTAGCTTTCATTGATACTTTTCCTTTGTGATCAAATATAAGGCGGCAAAAAGCAATGTTGTCGCTGATGCCTTGTCTAGGAGGTATACTTTGATTACTACACTTGATGCAAATTTGTTAGGCTTTGAATTAATCAAAGAATACTATCCTAATGACCCTAATTTTGGGGAAGTATTCAATGCTTTTCCACGGCAAAGCCGTGAGAACTACTTTCTCTCACAGGGTTATTTGTTCTATAAAGACAAGATGTGTATTCCTATGTGCTCTATGCGTGAGTTATTTGTGAGGGAAACACATAGTGGAGGTCTTATGGGACACTTCGGAGTGGCAAAGACATTGTCGATACTCCAGGAGCATTTCTCTTGGCCAAAGATCGCGGCATGGCGGGAGGCAGTATCATCCAAAGGTGTGTAACTTGTCACCATGCCAAGTCTAAGGTAAATCCTTATGGACTCTACACTCCACTACCTGTTCCTAGTTTGCCTTGGGGTTGATTTGTCTATGGATTTTGTGCTAGGCTTACCTAGGACTAGACATGGTCATGATTCTGTGTATGTTGTAGTCGATAGATTTTCTAAAATGGCACATTTCATTCCATGTCATAAAACTGATGATGCAAAACATGTGGCTGATTTGTTCTTTAAAGAGATTGTACGTTTACATGGTATGCCACGCACAATAGTTTCTGATAGAGATGTTAAGTTCCTTAGCTACTTTTGGAAAACTTTATGGAGTAAATTGGAACTAAACTCTTATTTTCTACTTTCTAGTCATCCTCAAACCGATGGACCGAGGTGGTTAATAGAACCCTTTCTACATTGTTGCGTGCTATCATTAAAAGGAATCTTAAAACTTGGGAAGATTGCCTGCAGCATGTAGAATTTGCATATAATAGGGCAATTCATAGTGCTAAACAATACTCACCTTTGAGATTGTCTATGGATTTAATCCGCTTACTCCTCTAGATTTGATGCCCCTGCGGTCCGAAAGTTAATCTAGATGGGAAAAAGCGAAGAATTCGTGAGCTCCATGGTCCCTAATATTGAGAAGCGTACCAATATGTACAAAATGCTAATAAGGCCGTAAGATGATTTTGAGCCTGCGTGATTAGGTGTGGATTCACATGAAGGAAATATTTCCGTGCCAGCAAAGTAACAAATTGCTTCAAGGGGAGATGGACCGTTCAAGTGGTTGAAGCTGTATCAATGACAACGCCTACAAACTTGACCTTCCTGGTGAGTATGGTGTACATGCAACTTTCAATGTTTCTGACTTAAGTCCTTTCCATGCAGACGGCGAGCTTGATTTGAGGACAAATCGCCTTCAAGAGGAGGGGAATGATGATGAACTCGGAACTGCCATAGGAGTCAAGGATATTCCAACAATGACAAATGGTCCAATGACACGAGCACGTGCCAAGAAGCTTAAGGATTCCATGCAAGCGGTGTCACGCGGCAAGGCTGGGGATGTCCGAAGTAACCTTCAAGAACTTGAAATAAGGATCTCAAGCTTTACACATTAATCCAAGTCGTGGAAGATGAGGAAGTCACATTGGAAGACTAACCGAACCTAGGGTTAAGGTTAACTAGGGTTTCTTGCTTTCGATTAAGTGTCTTGTTTTGATTAAGTTGTAATGGGCCGAATTACCTTGCTAATAAGCTTGAGTAATTAAGTCCAATTGCCGTAATTAGCTAGTTAAATTCTGGTTAGTTAGTTGGGCTTATGACCGAAGTACACTTGGGCTTAATGAGGTCAAAGCCTAGTTCAAATTAGGATTAGTCTTTCATTGATTCATAGTAGCATTAGGGATTACTTGTACAGAGGCTATAAATAGGCCTTCCTAGGGCTGAATTTATAAAGAAGTTTATCAATCAAATTTTCACCTTATTCTTGTGAGAATAAGCCTCTTTCTAAGAGATTCTTTCTTGAATACTTGAGAGATTTCGAGTGTTCATTCGACTTATCAATCAAGAACCGCACTTGATTGTGGCGTCATCTACCAACAGCCTTGGTTCGCTAATTCATTATTCTACGGGTTGAGATTAAATTCAAGGTTCAGAAGTTTAGTTAGAGGGGTTTTGAGTCTCCCAAACCCCAACTTGATATTCGTCTAGATCCGTTGTCAACTCACATCATATTACCTCCCATGCAGACGTGAAAAACTGCCCGAAAACCCATCTGACCTCGTGACAGCCTTCCCCCCAACGGTAGACCACCTGTCTGATTTCCTCCTCTTCTAGCGTCCTCTGCAACTCAGCATTCTCCTCCCTCCCACTATGGATGTAATCATCAGCGATCAAAGTTTGGCATCATTTGCTGGGAGCCGAGGCGATGAAAAAACTCCACCGCTTGATGTCTTCCTCATTCTCACGCCTCATCACTCTTCTTAATCCAGCGGATATGTACATTCAGCCTTGATCTCTCTCCACACTAGCATGAAAGACTCTAGTATTCAATCCCTTATCGAGCCATTGAATCAGTGATTTTACGCCTCTAAAACTCTTCCTCCCGAAGCAGAGCCCATTTCAAACGAGCTTGAGCTTCATTCAGTTGTGACAATTGAGTCGGAGAAGGGTCCTGCTCAATCAAGACCTCCTGCCGCTGCACCGCATCTCGCCTCTCAACCCTCGGCAAATTGCCAAACTCCTCATATTATTCCATTTCTGAAGGGCTTTTTTTTTTTTTTTTTTTTGAAAACCGCCTAATCATATCAGGCTTGGTTACCTCTTTATTAATATATCCAAAAGAAGCATTTACAAATAGAGGAACAAACCCTATCATTTTGAGAAAAATCTAAAGTTGGGAAATTGAAATTGATCCATCCAGTATCAAACCCGAACTTCGTCGAGGCGTCTTGTAAGATGATCGTTCGAACGTTGAACCCCAATGTTAGCCAATGCATCGGCCACTGTATTTGCCTGTCGATAGCAATGGCGAAACTCCATCCATCCCTATGTGTGTAGAATTTGACTAACCAGCTAATCTTAACCAGTGAGACACATGCAAGAACAAAACCTGAATCCGATTCAGCCACCATCCCTCCCAGCCCAAGTTGCTGACAGATCTTTAACCCATGAAGCATTGCCATGGCCTCAGCTTGTAAGGAATCCACCTCCCCAAACGTCTCCACAAAACCAAACACGAAATTCCCTTTTTCATCCCGCACGACCCCTCCACCACCCCCCTTGGCCATGATCACTGAGCCATCCGTATTCAATTTAATCTAACCAGGCGAAGGAAACAGCCAAATCAGTTGCCTAACCCTTATTTGAGGTTTGATAGATGCCAGGAAGGCCAAAACATCAAACCAACCAACACACCTTCCGCATAAAGGAAACCAACTCCCATGCATCCTTATATCATGTACACAATAGACCGCACCTGTTAACCGATGTACTACTCCCATCAAACCTGTATCTGTTCTTTGCCTTCCACAACTGCCAGAGGATAAAGGCGGGCAAGACTTGGAACAACCAAGCCAATCCTATCCCCCGTGGTCGATTGGACCACCAAAACAAACCACCTGCACACCCAGCTTGAGACCCACAGATGCCTCAAAAAATCACCAAGTGGCATCCGCCAACTCCCCTAAGGAGAAAACATTCTCCAATGTCTCCTCTTGCGGCAACTTACAACAACTACATCTTGACGGCTCATACACATTTAGAAGAGCCAAAACATCGTCCGCTGGCAACCGGTTTAAAAAAAGTCTCCAAAGGAAAAAGGAAATCTTCACAGGAATGGAGACATGCCAACAACTCTTAAAGACTAAGGAAGCCAGTCTTGTGCTCCGAACCAAGTTAAAAGCCGATTTCAGCGGAAACATCCAAGAGGGACCGAGTATGGAATCCTGCACCCCACAAGCATAAAGTCTCCCTTATACTACAGCACAAACACTGAATGCAGCTAACTTCAATGGGTCCAACCGATCACCAAAAATGAAGTCTAATAATCGATCATTCGATGGAGAATGAGAACACTTCCATGCCAATTATCCCACCAGAACTGGACGTTACCAGTAGTAACATCCCATGTAACATAACTTTCCATCAACGAACGAACCCCCAACATTCGACGACACACATGAGACGGCCTAACAATCACCTGAACCTTATTCGGGTACCCACTTCCAAAGTACTTCTCCTTCATGAAACGGGCCCAAAGAGATTCCCCCTGCCTAAACAACCACCAGAGTTTGCATGAAAATGCGTCCACCACCGAAGTCAGGGACCTAAAACCCAGGCCACCTTTCGTAGTTGGGAAGCACATTTTTTGCCATGCCACCCAACATCTACCCTTCTCCAAACCTGATCCCCCCCAGAGGAATCAAGAAAACATCTTTTCAATATCAGCCATCACACCCTTTGGAGGGTTTAGAATCGCAAGTAAGTGTATCGGCATAGAAGATAAAACATGCTTTATCAAAATAACTTTAGCTCTCTTAGACAGCCACTCTACCTTGCCTAAGAAACAATCAAGGCCCAATTTTCTCCAGCAAGTTCAGAATAGTAAACGGACCTTTCTTCCCACATAAGGGCATCCCAAATAACCGGGGAAAGGTTTGTGAAAAGGTCACACCGAGTAATGACCTCACGTCTCCATAAGAGAGTCCTCCTTCCCACTAAAAAATAGCTTTTTGAACTATTGATCAACTCCGCCTGTGAGACTGCTGGTAGAATTCAAACTCCCATGATGCATTTCAAGGACGATGTTCCTGCATTAGAGAAAATAATGATGTCGTCCGCATAGCCCAAGTGCGTATCGGTGGCCAAAGTCGCCCAACCCAATAAGTAAACCTTGGATTAGACAGCAGCAAATTTAAATTCCTTGACAACACCTCTGCTGCACTAATGAAAAGAGCCGGAGAAAGAGGATCACCCTGCCGGAGGCCACGCCTCGAATGGAAAAAACCACACGGTTTCCCATTTACCAACACCGAAAAAGAGCAGTTAGCAACCAAGCGCCACACCATATCCAACCATGCTTCACCGAAACCAAACCACCTCATCCTTTTAATCAAGAAGAACCATGAGACCCGATCATACGCTTTTGCCATATCAAGCTTAAGAACCACTTTGCCCCCTCTGACTTTCTTATCAATCATGGAGATCACTCCTGAGCAAGCAGCACATTATCAGAAATCAATCGACCCTTAACAAATCCACTTTGTTGCGGAGATATGATCTTTGGGAGCACCGTCTCCAACCTCAATAACTTTAAAAACACCTTGTTAATAAAATTGCACAAACTAATCAGGAAGTCTGCAAAGTAGACGGATTAGTAGTTTTGGGATTAATGCACAGAGTAGAAGTAACTCCTGGTAAATCCCTCCAAAACTCCAGCACCGCCAAGAACATCCTCCGGCAATTTCCCAACACGAAGTAAAGAAAAGACCTGAAAAACCATCAAGGCCCGAGCAACTCTCCCCATTCATTGAGAACACCGCCGAACTTCCAGAGTGGGAGGTTGTTGCAGCTCCTCAACCTCGAGCCGTCGTAATCCTTGATCGCTTCCAAGTCATTCATCTAACGGCAGCTCTAATACACCTCCCAAGAATCTTGATAAAATCAATGCCATCTCCCCACCCGTCTGCAAGATCTCAACCCACCTCCCGTCAGAATCCACGACCCCATGAATATAGGAACGAGCTCTTTGCCTTCTCACCATGGCGTGAAAATATTTTGTATTTGCATCTCCATCCCATAGGCTTCACCTAGTCTTCGCTTCCAAAAAACAGTTTCTCAAGAATACTCTGTCTGCTCCTAATTCTCCTCGCCACCTGTGAGCCTAACACCGCCAACAACCCTCACTTAAGGTCCAACTCCTTCCTTCTAACCATCTACTCTGCCTCCTTGACTCGATCAAAAAAATTACCTAGCACACTATAACTCTAGCTGTATTGTGAAGCTTCCTTCACTCTTCTTCAACTTGTCAAGAAGGTCTCAGAAGAGGCTCCTCTCCTGGCTCTCCCACCATGCCCCACGTACAACCTCTTGGTAACCCCGGATAATGGACCCAAAGTTCAAAATTTAAAACTCCTAGGCACCAAATGCCCCCTCAAGACTGAAGAGACAAGCACGGAGAATGATCAGAAGCATGACGAGCCAGATGGCGCACCAACGTGACCACATCCAGTTTCAACCACGCATCATCAACGAGCACCCTATCCAAACGTTTCCAAATCCTAGCCTGACCCTCTCTATTATTACACCAAGTGTACTTGGAACCAGAAAAACCCACATCCGTCAAACCCAGTTCTTCAACACAATCCGTAAAATCGGGTTCTGGAAAGTCTGAAAAGGCTCCTACCCCGCTTTCATCTTGGACTAATGATCACATTGAAATCCCCCATGAACAACATTATAAACCTAAAATTCTGCAATGCTCTCAACTGATGCCACAATTCTTCCCTTTCTTTCTCATCACAACTTGCATGCACCACCACCAGAATGAAATGGGCTTTAAAGGAACAATGCAAAAAATCTATTGCTAGAAACTGACTCGACTCCAAGATCACATGAGCAGTAAGAGAGCTGTGAAATAGCATCCATATCTGACCCGAAGCATTGGCCAAGGAGCAATCAAAACCCAGCTTTCTTTGAATTAAAGGCAACTTACCCAACCCAGCTAACGGTTCACACAGACCCAATAACAAAATACGATGAAGTCAAAGTAACTTCTTCAGACGAGCTAGCGAAATAGCATTATTAACACCTCTAATATTCCAAAAGAGCGAGTTAAACATTGTTACCTGGAATTGTAGGAGCTATAGACGATGAAGCAAACATTGTATGCGATTGACGCTAGTTCAGCAACTCCCATTCATCAGGGTTCCGCAAGCCATCCATCCCTCCGCTTTTGCAACGAAGTCCCTCTTGAAACTTACGCTGGGATAAACCTAAACCAGTCACAAGTCGAGCCTGCTTCCTCCCGCCTCTCATCATCAGACCCCGTCGGCCCCTCCTCCATGATCACACGTAATTTGTTCAATTCATCTTATCAAAGACCCACCGTTGCATGCTCTACCATCACGTCGCCATTAGTTAGACCCTCCTGGGCCTCCTCGGCAATGTACCTGCACCTATCACCCAAATGTATCCCTATCTCCATCAACCTCTTTAGTGCATCCTCGTTCCGCTGCTGGTCATCCCCACCCATCACAGCTGAAGATCCTTCAGCCGTTCTCTCCACTAATTCCTCTACTAAAGCATCCCCCCTTGCCCTACTTCTCTTGACCAGTAAAGCTCCTTCGGGATTATGGCACCTCCATATTCTTCTCAGACTTATTATTCTTTTCAAGGCCGCCTTCTATCATGGCTACTCAAACACTTCCCTGGCTTCCTTGACCTTTTTGTACCCCAATCCGACACTTCTCAACCCAAGCGCCTCCACATTATCACGCAATATGGTCTTCAGCATTGGGTTCTTCACATGACATTCATCCTCACAATGTCCCTGATGGTAGTGCATTAATACTTGAGGTTTTTAGCGCAGAACTTGCTAAACCATCCCCATCCCCCATGTCTACCCAAACCCGTAGGCAAGGGTTGCATCGACGATCTATTGGACACGCACACGGGCCACATTTGGCCGTGCTAGGGTTGCTATTGTAGCGTCAATGAATAAAGGATTCCCCAACAAGAAACCAGGTGGAACAAACATTGTTTGTTAAACAAGTGCACCGGCAGCTTAGGCAAACTAAACCATATAGGAACCATGGAGGACTCCCAATCTACATGAAACTTTGTGGACCATTCAAACACTCTTATTGGAAAGCCCTGAACATACCATATATTACACACCCAAACTCGATGAAAGTCAGCTTCATTGTTAAATCGAAGCAGCACATGATGATAGTCAAGCAAACCCATGCTTACTTCCTCCTTCAAGTCCAATGTTTTGAAAAACTTGCACAAATCTGACATTGGCGGCCTACCTCTCGAGAATTTCCCAACCAGAGCAAAACGAAATGACTCAGACACAGAGAGCATATCAGCCAACTTAAATATCACTGCTAGTTCCCCACGATGAGTAGCCCTTGTCACCTGGATCTCCAAAGACGGCTGAGAAGAATTTCGCTTGAACAAATCCGAGAAAGATTTTTGCTGAAACGGGGTTGTAGTGGGTTGCCCCCCACCAGCCAATGGCCGGAGGGCAGCCTTGGCTGCCATGAGGCAAGCGGCCAAGAAACCCTAATACACTAGTCTCCAAGAAAGCCAAGAAAAAAAGGAGAGAGAAGAGAGAAAAAATTAATTTTTTAGATCTTTTTAGATCCTACGCTTGTCGTCAAAACAAAGGAGTAGTCACGATGATGGCTGCCAATTGTCATGGTAGAGGGGTTTTTGTCATGGTAATAGTCTGAAGGGCTTCCTTTGTAGCCTTCAGCTTAGACAACACCCACCTCCAAGGATGCCCCGAACATGGAGTTGCCCAAGCCACCCTTATTATCTCCAAATAATGCTGATGTCCACTCAAGAAATTCTAGAAACAAAAGCTCCGCCTACCTACACCAGAGATCATCTTGTGGGATATTAGAAGTGGCGAATAACCTGATTTGACTCTCCCTAAGTGACGGACCAACGTCGCCACACGCAAGCGATCCCAATCCTGACTGACTAATAACCGATTGAGCCTCTTCTAAACACGGGCACTCCCGAACCGATTGTTACACCAAGTAAAAGATGCTCCAGAAAACCCCACGTCTATGAGATTTGCAGCTTCTGTGAACGAAGACAATTCCATCACATCCCTATCACCAACCGGTCTCCCTCCCTTTTTTTCAACCGACGATAATATCATATTAAAATCCCCCACTACAGACACCGGCAAACCCTTAAGACACAGCTGGGATAAATCCAACCACAAAGACTGCCGGTAGTTACTATCACATGAGGCATGGACGAATACAACAATAAAAGGTTCTCTCAGCAACCCATGTGTCATCCTAAGAGCAAGAAATTGCTCTCCCTGTTGCTCCACCGTTACGGTAAAATCATCAGAAAAGAAAACCCACACAGAACCCTTATCATTAGCAATAGCCTTTGAGAAATTTAAACGCTGTCTTACCCCATCTATCCGAGAGACATCTATTTTTGGTTATGCAGTTTTTTTAATCGAGCAATCGAATGTCTATTTCCTATACCTCTAATATTCCAGAATAATGAATTAATCATTTAACCGAGCTAAGACAGCAAACGAAGAAGGATTACCACAGGCTCCTGAAGGGTCTCTTCCTGTAGTTGATAGAACACCTAAACTAGTCATCTTCACATCATGTATAAACCTATTAATATGCGAAATACCAAAATTGGTAAAGGATTATATAAACTTGAGCACCAGTCATTTCACAAGAAGTAAAACAAGCAGCTAGCTAGCATGCATATTGGAGTATAAGAATAATTTAAACATTGTAATATAAGTAGGACCTGTATAATAAAGAAACTTAACAAAGTAAAAATCAGATAGGAACTAGAGATAGACAGATTACAACACAAAAAAGAAAACTTAAATGTTGGCATTAGGATACATCTTGATTTTAGGGACTGTATATGCAGCTAAGTTGACTTTGATATAGTTTATATACTTTTATGGCAAGTCCATATATGGAGGCATCTTACATACATCTATCTCTGCTAGAACATGAAAGCAAAAAATTGAAAGGGAATCAGTTTGAGACCTATACAAGATTATATCACAGAGAACTATATGGGAAAAAAGAATAGACAATACAATCCAGCATGCAAGTTAATTGCAAATATGAAACACATTGAGCAAACCAACTGACAAATTTACGATGCCTGAGAGCTGCTTATCAATCAATTACTGCAAAATTTTAACCAGAATTTCCATATATATCAGAATCATTTGTATGGGAAAAAATTTAAAAACTCTTGTTCAATCAAAAGTTCACTATATTAATATAGACATACATGAAAACTCGTGAGATAATGAAAATTAAGGTCGGAGTGTACTCTATTCTACCAAATTTTCATTAGCAAAAGGCAAGCCGAATAAGATTAAAAAATGAAAAAAAGGCAAGCAGAATAAGATGGGAATAAAAGGAAAAAAAGCACACAGAATAAATTTAAAATGGAGATGCAAAGTGCGTCATTAATAGCAAATCCAAACTAGGATCATTTTCCTTCTCAAATCCCTCGATGTGAACCAATCATTGGAACATGACTTTTGAGTAAAACCAGTCCTTGTCATAGTAAACCATTAAAACACATGAAATAGAAACTATGAGTAGATTGAGGAAAGATACAAAAACAATGATGTATAACTTCTTCCTATATGAAACATTGGAGTCATCAGTGAAAATAATCATGGAATTCAGCTTTAAAAAAAAGAGTAATTTTGGGGACCATTACCCATAAAGAATCAATAAAAAATGAAGCCAACACTTGTATAGGAGATTTAGAGAAGAAAAAAAGGAAACCCGGTTGAGATTTGGAGGGCCAACCTATGATAGTCAATGAAACCATGTAGTAGAAGAGAATTTGTATAGATCTGTTAAGTGTTGCTTGCAGATCTAAGAACTTGACCCTAAGAAGATCCATGAACAACCAAAAAGTGATTAGTGCTGCCATTTCTAAGTAGTGAAATGAAGAGAAATACTGGTCAACCGATATGGAGGAGTTGCAGAGAAAGGAACAATGGTGGAAGTGGGAGGTATGGGAGACTTGGGGCTTTTGTGTGGTCATGCATTTTCCAGTAAAAAGAATGAAAAACTATATGAAGGATGAAACGACATCGTTTCTGGTTTTGAATTACCATCTACAATGATCCCCCAAAATTTTTCTAGAAACCCAACTTCTTGTGACGGAGTACAATGACTCATCACAAAAATTTAATTTTTGGTGATGAATTTGGATCTTGTCATAAAAAGTACTTTTTTCTGTAGTAATGCACTTATCCCGAACCTTGCCTCCCTCAGTCGTGAAGCCAAGCAGAGCCTCAAAAAATCCCCATACCTACTGTGGGAATGAACCAAAAGCAAAGATATGTTGTAAGGTCTCCGACTACTTATCCGAGCAGCAATAACACCATGAAGGGACAAGAATATTAAACTCGCTAAATTCACATGAATTGGAAGCTTGCTCAAAACAACCCTCTAGAGATGAAAAGACATGTTAATCGGAGCTCCCTTAAACCATAATTGCTTAAAAACCATGATGACACATGTCGCGCATTGAGCAACTTAATCACGAACCTAACCTGAAAAACACCACTAGGCGACTCCTTCCAAAACATCAAATCACTGCCAGTGCTATCCAAATAACAATTGATGATAAAACCACCAACAATCTCCAAAGGAAGACTCGAGATAACTTAAGAATGTCCCAACCTCCTTGCCGCCAAGATCAAAGAACTAGCTCATCACTAGCAAGTGAAGGAAATTGCCATGCCAACGGACCACTACCAATCTAGTTGTCCCACCAAAGGAGGCCGCTCTGCTAACCACATCCCATCCACTATTCATCTCCACTAATTGTTGTGCTTTGAGCATGTATTTCCATATAGAAGAGTCCGTCCACAAAGCCAAGGCTTTATTCGGATGAACCCCTATGCAATATCGCAACTTCATAAATTGTGCCTAGAGACAGCTCTGTTGCCTAAATCTCCAGCATAACTTACATTCAAAATGAGCTGTAGCAATCTAACCCCAAAACCACCAGACTCCACCGGTTTGCAAATTTCACACCAAGCAACCCAATGGTAACGGGGTACGAACTCCGAGCTCCCCCATAAAAACTGAGCAAACAGCCTTTTCATTGAGCCAATACCCCCCTTTGAGGATGCAAACCACAACAAATGGATTATTGGCATAGATAGTAAAACTAACTTCAACAAAACCAGCCTACCTCCATATGATAGCCATTTGGAACTCCATGCCTGAATGCATGTGCTAACAGATTCAATCATTGCCTAGAAATATGATGATGAAGAATCAAGTGCTGTTCAAATGCAAGTCAATGAGCCTACAAGAGTACCACTTGGACCCGTGACCGCAGCTCGCGTCTGCTGCTAAACAATTAAAGAATCCCTTCAAGCTTTGGTCTGAGCTATCCAAGAACAAAATAGCACAAATTCTAGCATTGAAGGATTAGAGGATGAAGCACAAGCATATTCGATCAAGACTTTGATCATGGTTGAAGATGATTGAAGACTTGTTCTAGTCTTGTTAGTTTTCGATTATTACTAGTAGTTAAAATAAAAGCCATTCGATCTCCAAGTGTGAATTGAGATCCGAATGCAACCTTCCTAAAAAGTAGGATTTCTATTTAAGCCGTATTGTAGCTAGTTGTTTCCTTATTGGATTAGGGTTTTTGTAAGGCTTATAAATAAGCCCCAAGCCGTTTTCATAGACATAATTTTAACGAGATTTTTGAGGAAAAATTCCAGAATTGCTATTTGCAAACTTTTGCTTGTGTGAGCTAATCTTGAACATTGTAAGGCTGCCCTTAATGTTCATCTTATCAATCAAGCACCTTCTGATTGTATGCCTCCTACCATTGGTTTTGTTCTTGTGCGGTCCAAGAATTGAATCAAATCCATCCCAACGCTGATACTGTAGGAATCCAGGACTTGTGGGCTATTTCTCTCCTTCTTAGGGTTGTAGGAATCACATCAGTTGGTATGAGCTTTGGGTTGAGGTATCTTCGTATATCCCTTTCAATTTTCCTTGTCACGTATCTTAGGGTTTGCATCTAGGTGTCCTTTTGTCTTGTGTCTTGATCCGAAACTGGATTGTTTTTGTGTTTTGTCTCGTTTGTGGTTTCTTGATTCCATCCGAATTGTGTCTTGTTGTTTGCCTTAGAGGAAGTCAAATCTGTCCAAACAAGTTGCGTGCTGTCCAAACTTGTTGTGGTAAGATCGCTTGCTGTCCATAATTCTTGATGTGTTCTTGAGTCAATCTTGATCTTGTGTCATTGTTTAGCTTTGTCAAAAAAAAAAAAAAAAAATTTTTGCTGCTGTCCAGAATTCTTCCTTGTGTCCGAAAGTGAGACTAGGGTTTCTCTTGAATCTTGTGGCATAAATTGGAATTTCATCATTGCTTGATTGTGGTTCTTGAACTTCTTGATTCTAACTTGCAAATCTTGAATTGAGAAGAGACTTGAAAAATACAATCTTGAAACCCAAATCTTGAAGTTTTTCCGTGTGTTTTGTTTTCTTGCTGCCAAACCTGAACAAGAACCCTAGTTAGGGAAGGAGTAATCCGCAGAAAGTAAAAAAAAAAAAAAAAAGTACAAAACTCGTTCAAGAAAAAAATTTTGGCCTTGCACTCCCACTCATATTTAAAGGCCACCCCAACTTTCCTACTCAAGTTAAAAAAAAAAATCCAAATTGGATTTGGCCAAAAATTGCTAAACCTCCATTCTACCCTTCTTGAAACAAATTTGGAAACCTTCCTCCACTTGAAAATAGTACTTTCCAAATTAATTAAGGGTACAATTATCCAAAAAGACCAAATTTCCTTTGTTGACCAAGTCAAAGCCAGATTTCACGTGTTTGACTAAGTCAAGGATTGCCTAAATCACCAATTCTCTTTCCAAATCTGATTTTTCAAGATTCTTAAATCAATTTACAGATTTGTTAAGATATTTTCAAGAAAATTTCAAGAATTGTATTAGGCAAGTGTGAATTTACAATTTTGCCCTCTAGACAAAATTTGTCAAAACAAAATCTGGGCCAACCTTTAATTCTTAAGTCTGTCTTTTCCCTTCATATCTGGTCCAAGACATCTCTCAAACGTCTCCTTGTCAAGTCGTTTAGGCCACTCCAAAATTTCAAGTCAAGTTGTCATAGTTTGTTGGTTGTTTGGTTTGGTGGGTTGAACGTGCATCTTGTGGTTGGAATTGCTTTGTTCAAGGTCGCAAATCACGCCAAGAGAACTGACTTGGTGAGTTCAATAGAGCGTATAAGTACTTGAGTGACATACACAGAGTTGAGGGAAAACATTGTAGCGAAAGTGAAGTGAGGAATTATTGTTTTCTACTAACCTTTCTTGCGGGATTGAGCATGTCTAACGGGGACGAATCTCAGCCAATTGACTTCAAATTTCATATGGAAGCTATGATGAAGGAAGTTCAAAGAATGATTAAGGATTCCATAGAACCTTTGCATGAACGGTTGGACCAAGTTGAACAAGCTAAAAGTCGAACTAGCTCAACTAAGAGTAAAGATAAGAAGGCTGAATCCGAATCCTCTAATGGTGAGGAAGAAGAATTTGAACCTCGGTTTAGAGCTGCCCGAAGCAACCAAGACTTGGTGATGATGCCTTGAAGGGTGTTAAGCTCAATATTCCAGCCTTCTCGGGTAAATCCGATCCAGAGTTATATCTGGAATGGGAACGGAAAATTGAAGCAGCCTTTGAGTGCCATAACTTCTCAGAGGAACATAAGGTAAAACTTGCTGCTGTTGAGTTCGTTGATTATGCATCCGTGTGGTGGGATCAAGTTCGTCTGAATAGGAGGAGGAACCGTCAACAACCTGTGAGAGATTGGGAAGAAATGCGTGGTCTTATGAGGAAAAGATTTGTGCCAAGCTACTATCATAGAGACTTGCTCCGGAAATTGCAAACCTTGTACCAAGGTAGCTTAAGTGTGGAGGATTACTATAAAGAGATGGAAATGCGCTAATGAAAGCCGATATCCATGAAGATGAGGAATCAACTATGACTCGTTTCTTGCATGGACAAGCCGAGATAGCGAGGTTGTGGAACTTCAACATTATCTGGATATTCATGAGATGCTTGAGAAAGCCGTCACTATTGAGAGCGTCTCAAAAGGAGGGCAGTGTTAGTCAAAACACAATTCCTCAAGCTGGAAATTGGAGGAGTGTGCCGATGAAAAGGGAGGAAAGGAATTCGGCTTCTTCATCGTCTTCCAAGCCGAAGTTCGAAGCCTCAAAATCGAACTCCAAAGAGATTCCCAAGGCTGTCCGTGATCCATCTAAACCAAGGAACCGTGAGGTAAAGTGTTTTAAGTGTCAAGGCTTCGGTCATATTGCATCTCAATGTGCCAATCAACGCACAATGATTATTTTGCCTAATGGGGAAGTATTAACTGATGATGAAGATGAGTATGCCGACATGCCCCCACTTACTGAGGAAGAAGATGAATTGAAGGATGAATTAGTTAACCAAGACTTGGAATGCCTAGTTATGAGAAAGGTGCTTGCCGTCCGAGCTAAGGAAGATGAAGAGGCTGCTCAAAGGGAAAACTTGTTCTATACACGTTGTCACATTAAAGACAAAGTGTGTAGTTTAATTATTGATAGTGGTAGTTGTGCCAATGTTGCGAGTTTACTCATGGTTGAGAAATTGGGACTACCGACTACTAGCCATCCTCGACCTTATCGACTGCAATGGTTGAATGAGGGGGGAGATGTTCGAGTTTTCCGCCAAGTGAAAGTACCATTCCGCATTGGCAAGTATGAAGATGAAGTTATTTGTGACGTGGTGCCTATGCAAGCAAGCCATGTGATTCTTGGTCGCCCCTGGCAATATGATCGTGATGTCGACTTCAAAGGGAAGACCAATAAATACATTGTACATCATTGTAATAGGAAGTATCAGCTTGCACCACTTACACCTAGACAGGTTTATGAGGATCAAATGAAATTGCAACAAGAGCATGAAAAAGATCTTGAGTGGAAAAAAAGAGAGAAGACCAAAGAAAAGAAACAAGAGAGCATGGCCGAAAATAGTGAGAAAAAAGAGAGAGAAGACTCGGCCATGAAGCAAAGAAAAGAGAGAAAACAAAGTTTGATTGCAAAAACCAAGAGTGTAAAACAAGCTTTGATTTCTAACCAACTTTTACTTATACTTGTGTGCAAGGGGGAGTTAGATTTACCTTCTACCTCTACTAACTCTCTACCATTAAGTGTGTCTTCTCTTTGCAGTGAATTTGAGAGTTGTTTCCTGAAGATATCCCTGATGGATTACCACCCTTAAGAGGAATCGAGCACCAAATTGACTTGGTTCCTGGAGCTCCACTACCCAACAAAGCGGCTTATAGAACCAGTCCTGAGAAAACTAAAGAGATTCAAAGGCAAGTGGATGAGCTGCTTAGGAAAGGTTGGGCACGAGAGAGTCTAAGTCCCTGTGCTATACCGGTTATTCTTGTGCCTAAGAAAGATGGTGGATGGAGGATGTGCACCGATTGTCGAGCCGTCAATGCTATAACGGTAAAGTATCGTCATCCTATTCCTAGGTTAGATGATATGTTAGATGAGCTTCATGGTGCAATCATATTTACCAAAATTGATTTGAAAAGTGGTTACCATCAAATTACCGAAAGAGGGTGATGAGTGGAAAAGCACTTTCAAAACTAAACATGGTTTATATGAATGGTTGGTTATGCCTTTTGGACTTACCAATGCTCCAAGTACATTTATGCGGTTAATGAATCATGTTCTAAGACATTTCATTGGTAAATTTGTGGTTGTCTATTTTGATGACATACTCATTTATAGTAGAAGTTTGGAAGAACATGTTGAACATTTAAGAGCTGTTTTTGAGGTACTTCAAAGAGAGAGGTTATACGCCATAATCTCAAGAAGCGATGCGTCTTTTGTACTGATCGTTTGGTGTTCCTAGGGTATGTTATTAGTTCACAAGGTATTCATGTTGATGAAGCCAAAGTGAAGGCTATTCAAGAGTGGCCAATCCCAAAGACTATTGGTGAAGTGAGAAGCTTTCATGGTCTAGCAAGCTTCTACCGTCGGTTTGTTAGAGACTTTAGTACCATCATGGCACCAATCACGGCTGTCATGAAGAAGAATGAGAAGTTTGCTTGGGGGGAGATCAAGATAAGGCCTTCCAATTGATTAAGTTTAAACTCACACATGCACCACCCTAGTTCTACCCTAATTTTGATCTAACTTTTGAAGTGGAATGTGATGCATCAGGTGTTGGAGCTGGGGCTGTGCTCATGCAAGGAGGGAAACCCGTTGCTTATTTTAGTGAGAAATTAAGTGGAGCTGCACTTAATTACTCAACCACTGATAAGGAATTGTATGCCCTAGTTCGTGCACTGGAAACTTGGCAACATTACCTTAGAGCAAAGGAGTTTGTGATCCACACTGATCACGAGTCATTGAAGTATTTGAAGGCGCAAAGTAAGTTGAATAAAAGGATTGTGAGATGGATTGCCTTCATCGAGTCCTTTCCCTACGTCATCAAGTACAAGACCGGTAAGTCGAATGTAGTTGCTGATGCTTTATCTAAAGACATTCACTGCTTGTTACTTTAGATGCCAAATTGCTTGGGTTTGAATTCATGAAAGAATTGTATGCTAAGGATGTCGATTTTGCTGAGATCTATGCTCTATGTGTCAAGTCTAAGTGTGACAAGTACTTCTTGCATGATGGTTTTCTGTTCTATCTTAACAAGTTATGTGTCCCTCGTGGTTCCATTAGAGATTTACTTATTAATGAGTCACATAGTGGTGGGTTAATGGGACATTTTGGTGTGTCTAAAACTCTAACCACTTTGCAAGAACATTTCTTTTGGCCACATATGCGTAGAGATGTTGAACGTGTCATTAGTAAGTGTGGTACGTGTCATCGTGCTAAGTCTAAAGTTAATCCTAGTGGGTTGTATACTCCATTGCCTATACCTAATCAACCCTGGGTTGACATTTCTATGGACTTTGTGCTTGGATTGCCACGTTCTAGAAAGGGTCATGATAGCATTTATGTTGTTGTTGATCGTTTTTCTAAAATGGCTCATTTTATACCATGTCATAAAGCGGCGATCTTTGTTCACATTGCTGATTTGTTCTTTAAGGAAATAGTCCGATTGATGGTATGCCTAGAACAATTGTGTCTGACCGTGATGTCAAATTCTTGAGCTATTTTTGGAAAACTTTGTGGGGAAAATTGGGTACAAGGTTACTTTTCTACTTCTAGTCATCCTCAAACCGATGGACAAACCGAAGTAGTTAATGCGTACTTTGTCTACACTTAGTGCTATCATAAAGAAGAATTTAAAACATGGGAAGAATGTTTACCACATGTAGAATTTGCATATAATAGGGTTGTGCATAGTGCTACCAGTTTTATGCCTTTGAAATTGTGTATGGTTTTAATCCTCTATCTCCTATGGATATGCTGCCTTTACCTTCTTCTGAGCATGTGAACTTAGATGGTAACAAGAAAGCTGAGTATGTGCGTCAATTGCATGAGAGAGTTCGAGCTAACATTGAGCACCGTACTATTCAATATGTGAAGCATGCAAATAAGGTCGTCGTAAGGTTGTTTTGAGCGAGGCGATTGGGTGTGGTTACACCTTAGGAAAGATTTCAGAAGCAACGCAAAAGCAAGCTCTCTCCAAGAGGAGATGGACCTTTCCAGGTGGTTGAGCGCATCAATGATAATGCCTATCGACTAGATCTTCCAGGTGAGTACCATGTTAGTGCCACTTTTAATGTTGCTGATCTTAGTCCTTTTGATGTAGGTGACGTACACGATTTGAGGTCAAATCCTTCTCAAGAGGAGGGGAATGATGAAGAATCAAGTGCTGTTCAAATGCAAGTCAATGAGCCTACAAGAGTACCACTTGGACCCGTGACCCGTGCCCGTGCTAAACAATTCAAAGAATCCCTTCAAGCTTTGGTTCGAGCTATCCAAGAACAAAATAGCACAAATTCCAGCATTGAAGGATTAGAGGATGAAGCACAAGCATATTCGATCAAGACTTTGATCATGGTTGAAGATGATTGAAGACTTGTTCTAGTCTTGTTAGTTTTCGATTATTACTAGTAGTTAAAATAAAAGCCATTCGATCTCCAAGTGTGAATTGAGACTAGTAGTTAAAATAAAAGCCATTCGATCTCCAAGTGTGAATTGAGATCCGAATGCAACCTTCCTAAAAAGTAGGATTTCTATTTAAGCCGTATTGTAGCTAGTTGTTTCCTTATTGGATTAGGGTTTTTGTAAGGCTTATAAATAAGCCCCAAGCCGTTTTCATAGACATAATTTTAACGAGATTTTTGAGGAAAAATTCCAGAATTGCTATTTGCAAACTTTTGGCTTGTGTGAGCTAATCTTGAACATTGTAAGGCTGCCCTTTAATGTTCGCCGACTTATCAATCAAGCACCTTCCTGATTGTGGCGTCTCCTACCATTGGTTTTGTTCTTGTGCGGTCCAAGAATTGAATCAAATCCATCCCAACGTTGATACTTCAGGAATCCAGGACTTGTGGGCGATTTCTCTCCTTCTTAGGGTTGTAGGAATCACATCATATGACCTCTTTGTACGCCCAACGAACAAAGGGCATCCCAACACTTGAAATGGTTCACTCCTCTAGAAAGCAACTTATTACACCATTGAACCAAAAAATGTTCCATATGCATGTGTAACCACAGCTAGTTTCCGTGAGTTCATGTTTATCTCGTTCAGGCATTGCTTCCGTGACGCTAACGTTGTTGCTGATCCGTTGGCGGCTTTTGCATACTCCTTATCGTCATTTGTGATTTTCAATTCTTTTGTAGCCCTCCCAAAACCTTCTGGGAGTCTTTTGTTGCTTGATAGATCTGGCGTGTCAAATGTTAGGTGTAAATGAGGGTCCCTCCCTCAGTGCTGTTTTTGATTTGTCAATAAAAGTAAGGGCTTTGCCCGGTTTTATAAATAAAAAAAAAAAAAAAAAAAAAAACCACAGCTAGTTTCCAAGCTCAAAGATCATCTTACAACATCCCTTATTAATTTGCTACACATACTGCTTAGTCCTTTTCTTAATATTCCTATGGGCTTTCTCATACAGTTGTCGACCAGACTCAGCCTTTTTTTACCATCTAAGCACACACATTCAGACATAGTCGAAAGTGATAAATCTAATGGAATTAGAGAATCAAACTCATAAGACAACTTTAAATGGCAAAAACTGAATAGTAGAATGGATAGCCCTACTGTATGCAAATTTAACGTGTGGCAAACACTTTTCTCTAGTCTTAATATTCTTTTTAATGATAGCAAGTAACAAAGTAGACAAAGTTCTATTAACTACTTCAATTTGACCATTAGTTTGTGGTGACTAGAAGTAAAAAATAACAACTTATTATCCAATTCCCCCTCCAAGGTCTTCAAAAGTAGCTCAAAAACTTCACATTTGTATCAGAAACAATTTCCTTAAGAGCAAGTTAGTGATATAAAGTGCAGCATCAATTTTATGACATAGAATGAAATGTGTCCTTTTAGAAAAATGATCAACCATTACAAGTACAAAATCATTATCATGCTTAGACCTAGATAAATCAAAATCAAACGCCATAGATATATCTACTCGTAGTCCCTTAAGAATTGGTAATAGAGTATACAAACTGAATGGGTGTATTTTTACATCTCTCCTCATGTGTGGCCAACGAAAATGCTTCTGCAAAACAACTAAAGTCTTTGCAAATCCAAAGTGTCCAATTAGACCTGTACCATGAGATTCCTTCACTAGTAAATCTCGAACGGAACATTTAAATGTATAACTTGTCTAGTCAGAACAAATAACCATCAAAGAGATAAAACTCACTACTGGCAGCCTTAAGACATGCCTTGTACTCTTCATCAAAGTCGAGATCAAATAGCATATAAATCTTTAATGTGCTCAAAACCAAGCAACTTAGCATTAAGAGTAGTAATCAGAGCATACCTACGTGATAAGGCACTAGTTATGACATTTTCCTTACCTTGCTTATAATTGATGATGTAGGGAAACGACTCAACCAAGGCTATCCGTTACACATGCTTTTGGCTTAGTTTATGTTGACCCTTCAAGTACTTCAAGGACCCATGACCAATGTGAATCATGAGCTCTTTTGATTTTAGATAATGCTAATGTTTCCAAAGCACGAACCAACGCATACAACTCCTTGTCATATTTTAAATAATTCAACACACTCTATTAAGTTTCTCGCTAAAATATGTGACAATCTACCTCCTTGCATGAGCACTGCCCCAATAACTACACTAGATGCATCACATTCAATATCAAAGTTTTATCAAAACTTGGTAAAGATAATAAAGGTGCATGTGTGAGCTTGTGTTTAATTAATTGAAAGATTTTTCTTGATATTCTCCCAATGAAACTTCTTATTTTTCTTAATTACAACAATTAAAGGTACAGCTATCGTACTAAAGTCTTTCAAAAACTGCCTGTAGAAGGTCACAATTCTATGAAAACTCCTTAATTCTCCAATTGTCTTAGGAGTCAGCCACTCTTGAATTGCTTTCACATTGTTCTCATCAACTTGAATTCCCTATACACTAAGTAAACTGGTGTACTTCTTCAGATTAGCATAAAGCCCTTCTCATTGAAGCACTTCTAAGACAGTTCTTAAATGCTCAAGATGCTCCTTAAGATTCCAACTATAAACAATGATATTATCAAAATAAATAACACCAAATTTACCCAGGAATGGATTAAAAACATGATTCATTAAACATATGAACGTACTTGGTGCATTAATTAAACTGAATAGCATTACTAACTGATGCGAATCCAGTGGGCTACCATATATTTAAATTCAAGTCATCTCATGGTTTAAGTCCATCATGTGAGGATTCGTAGAGTTCAAGCACGATTCAAGTGATACTCAAGTTTGGCTAAGTGTTGAAGGGGCCCAAGCAGTATTTCCTAGTCAAAATGTCACTTCCCTTGAAGCCTCGAGTTTGAGTTAGGGTTTCCATAGAGTCCATTCGGCCATAAGCATTGTTGGGCCGACTTTAGTAGTTATTTTCAGTTTTTATTTGAGCCCAATAAAGAGCATGGGTTAAGTAGTTTCTATTTTGGATTCATCTTAGCCACATGCCTCTTTAAAGTTGTTTCCTAATTGTTTAGTAATTAGGATTATTAATAGTTTCCTAAAACCTAGTTTCCTATTAGTGTCTAAATCGGTTTCCTTAAGCTTCATGGATAGCCGAATTTGTTAGTCCTTTTTGGACTAGGATTTCATGTCTTGTAGGCTATAAATAGGCCTCTTAAATTCGAAATTATCATGAAGAATTTTCAGAAATAACATTGAGTGTTTTATCACCTCTTTTGCTTCTTTGAAGCAACTTGAATACCTTAGAATCTTCTTGGGTGTTTATAGACTTATCAATTCAAGAACACGTTGAATTGTGGCGTCCTCTACCATTATACCAACGTTCGTTGTCCACGTGCTCAACGGGTGAAGGTCTTCAGCGGTGTGTTCCAACTTTGTTTACCAAACCCTAGATCCACATCTTTTATGCGGTTGCGTTATTAATTAACGTAGTTCGTATCAGTTGGTATCAGAGCTAGTTGGAGGTAACAAAGTATATCTTTTTCTTATTTTGAGTCAATTGTTGTCGTTTCTTGAAGTCTTCAAAATTCAAAAAAAAAAAAAAAAAAAAAAAAATCAGGTTACTGTTCATCGGCACTGTAGCGATACTGTTCACCACTACTGTTCATCCGAATTCCTCTTGATTGCATCATTCAAATTCTGTGTTTTTTCCTTCGTGTCCTTGCTGTTTTTGTGTCTATTGTATGTCAAGAAAATCAGAAAAAAAAATAATAGTTTGATTCTTGTTTGTTCTTGTTCTTGTTTCTTCTTTGTCGTTCTTGTTCTTCTCATTAAAATTCGTGTCTTTTTTGCTTGTTGTTCTTTGATAAGCGAACCAATCTTGATTGTCTAAGTGCTGTTTAGGGTTTGTGTCTTGCATCTAGTTTTCTTTGAGTCAAAAAAAAAAAAAAAAAAAAAAAGAGAGATTTTGTCCGAAAAAACTCATTGCTGGAAAATAGAAATCTGTTTTGTGATCCTTGCAAAATTAAAAGTTCTTGGGCATACCTGATCAGACCTTGAAGCTTTCTTGATTGTGGTTGTGTAATCTTGACATTATTGCATCAATCTTGAATACCTTAGAGTGTTCTTTAAGGGTTCATCGACTTATCAATTCAAGAACACGTTGAATTGTGGCGTCTTCTACCTTTATACCAACGTTCGTTGTCCACGTGCTCAACGGGTGAAGGTCTTCCGCGGTGTGTTCCAACTTTGTTTACCAAAACCCTAGATCCTATATCTTTCGTGTGCGGGTTGCGTTATTAATTAACGTAGTTCGTATCACTAACACTCACAAAATTCATGTTTAGTTTTAAATGTAGTTTTCCATTCATTCCCCTCTTTCATGCAAAATTGATAACAACCACTTTTCAAATCAATCTTAGTAAATATCACAGCACCATGCAATTTATCAAGCGTACCATCTAATCTAGGAATCGGACGATGATACTTAACTATTATATTATATTGACCACTCCTTAATCGGTGCATATTCTCCATGGGCCATCCTTTTTTTTGGCACTAGCAACACTGGAATTGCACATGAACTCATATTTTGATGTAATCAGCTTTTGTCAATAGCATACCTGATTCCTCGAAACAATGGCATAGTCAGTGAACTCAATGATTACAAGCTTTATCCTATGCTTCTCAAAGTACTACTGGTAGTTAGAGATCATCTACATCTTCTTTTCCATTCAAGGTATGCCTTAGGATCGTGCCTTTCTTGAAAAGCTGGAATTTTGACCTTAATCCCATTTATCCATTGTCATGTCGCCCATGCCATGGCCTCTTATCAACCTCCCTCTTCATCATGGGACTAAATCAAATTCCTCTACTAGGTTTTTGTTATGATTCCTTTAGGTGTTTGAGACACCTGTTCTTGTTGTTAACTAAAGGAATAGTCCATTTGATTAATTCGTTCATGGAGTGGTTCTAAAGTGGTGTCCAACATCCGTTTGAATTGATCTGTCATGGACGCCATCATTAGTTTAGTGTCAACTTTGTCACCTTTGTCATTGTTAGACATTTTATCTTGCAAGAAAAGGTTAGTGCAAAATAACACCTCACTTGTTCCCTTGCGTGTTTCATTCAATACTCATGCTTTTTGACCCTCTAATGATCTCACCAATCTATTTCTCACCTCTTGTCCATCTTTCCTAAATAATTCAAAGTTGTTCCAAGCAATCAAGCAAGTTGACAAGATTGTAGCAAAATGAAGATTTGGAATTAAGAGTGAAACACAAATGGATAGAAATAAATATAATTTGACTTAGAAAACAAGAATTGATTGAAAAGAACAAGATAAACTACCCCTTTTCCCAAACAAAATAGGATTGAATATCTCTTTCTTACCCAAATCTAAGCGTGAGACGAGTTTAAACAAACAAACAATCGGCTTATTTTTTATTTTTCACGAGTAGCCTTTTTTTTGTGATAAGGAAACAATAGTAATGAAGGGTACTATTGATATCAGAGGACTTGGCTTGAATGATACAAGACAAATAAATTTTGTTAATATTATTTGGACAACTACAGCAACAATAGAACAAAGACACAAAACACAATAGCAAACTTTAAGAACAAAACATGACTAGAGAAATTTATAAGAAACAACACAACTCAAGTGATTCAACAAGAAAAGGAAAATAAGGCACGGATCAACAATATAACTCAACAAGATATGGCTAAAATAAAACTTGAATGGTGTGACCCCACCTCTCCCTAGGACGAACCAAAGGGTTCGGTAGACTACCTGCCCAACTCTGTGGGGACTCACTACAGTTCCTTAATCAGATTACAGATCTCAATTAATTACAATTCAAGATCTCCAAAATAATAATTACATTTCAACTAGTCCAAATACACCAAAAGTACAACAGTCCAAGATTACAAATAGTACAAGAGATAATCCAGCCTGTGATGCGAATCCAGTGGGCTACCATATATTTAAATTCAAGCCATCTCATGGTTTAAGTCCATCATGTGAGGATTCGTAGAGTTCAAGTACGATTCAAGTGATACTCAAGTTTGGCTAAGTGTTGAAGGGGCCCAAGCAGTATTTCCTAGTCCAAATGTCACTTCCCTTGAAGCCTCGAGTTTGAGTTAGGGTTTCCATGGAGTCCATTCGGCCATAAGCATTGTTGGGCCGACTTTAGTAGTTATTTTCAGTTTTTATTTAAGCCCAATAAAGAGCATGGGTTAAGTAGTTTCTATTTTGGATTCATCTTAGCCACATGCCTCTTTAAAGTAGTTTCCTAATTGTTTAGTAATTAGGATTATTAATAGTTTCCTAAAACCTAGTTTCCTATTAGTGTCTCAATCGGTTTCCTTAAGCTTCATGGATAGCCGAATTTGTTAGTCCTTTTTGGTCTAGGTTTTCATGTCTTGTAGGCTATAAATAAGCCACCTTATTTCATTTTTAATATACAAGAATTTTCAGAAATAACTTGAGTGTTTAATCACCTCTCTTGCTTCCTTGAAGCGACTTGAATACCTTAGAGTGCTCTTTAAGGGTTCATTGACTTATCAATTCAAGAACACGTTGAATTGTGGCGTCTTCTACCTTATACCAGCGTTAGTTGTCCACGTGCTCAGCGGGTGAAGGTCTTCAGCGGTGTGTTCCAACTTTGTTTACAAAACCCTAGATCCTACATCTTTCGTGTAATGCGGGTTGCGTTATTAATTAACATAGTTCGTATCAGTTGGTATCAGAGCTAGTTGGAGGTAACAAAGTATATCTTTTTCTTATTTTGAGTCAATTGTTTTCGTTTCTTGAATCTTCAAAATTCAAAAAAAAAAAAAAAAATCGGAGCTACTGTTCATCGGCACTGTAGCGACACTGTTCACCGCTACTGTTCATCCGAATTCCTCTTGATTCATTGTTCAAATTCTGTGTTTTTTTTCTCCTTCGTGTCCTTGCTGTTTTTGTGTCTATTGTATGTCAAGAAAATCAGAAAAAAAATATATAGTTCGATTCTTGCTTAGTGTTCTTGTTCTTGTTTCTTCTTAGTCGTTCTTGTCCTTCTCATTAAAATTCATTATCTTTTTGCTTGTTGTTCTTTGATAAGCCGAACCAATCTTGATTGTCTAAGTGCTGTTTAGGGTTTGTGTTTTGCATCTAGTTTTCTTTGAGTCAAAAAAAAAAAAGGAAGTAGAGGTTGTGTCCGAAAACTCATTGCTGGAAAATAGGAATCTTTCTTGTGATCCTTACAAAATTAAAGGTTCTTGGGCATACGATTGAATCTTGAAGCTTTCTTGATTGTGGTTGTGTAATCTTGATACTAATACATCAATCTTGAAGCCATTCTTGAAAAAAATATCAGACCTTACAATTTGATTCTTGCAAGTTGTAATTGGTTCTTGAAACTATTCTTGTGCAGCCTAACCGTTTCTTGTTAATAATTGTTGCTTTGTGAAAAAAAAAAAAAAAAAACAAAGAAAGAAGAAGAAAGCTGAAACTTCAACAAGGAAAAAAAGACTTCTAAGGCGGTGGAAGAAGGGCATTCAAACCTGATTTGGAAACAAAGCAAAGTCCAAATCTAAATTGGAAAAGCCAACCACTTCCATTTATTCCTTCCTTAACCAGTTTTGAAAACCACTTTTTGAAACAAGTGCTGCGTGTTTGCTGCCCAAAATCCACCTGAAAAACTGCTCCAAACAACCCATAACACTGCCAGAAATTTTGGAAACCAACCAGAAAACCGAAACAAAGAAAAAAAAGTGTCAAGGAAATCGGGTTAGGGTTTCTTGTTTTGCGATAGTTTAGCTTTGTTTTCTAGGGTTTGTTTTCAGCTTTTAAAGACAATTTCCAGCATCTTAATCAGTCTTATTTCACCATTTTGTTTGACTTTTGTTGAGCACTTAAACTGGTTCTTTGTTTCCTAATCTTTTGTGTCTTAGTTTCCTAATTCTTTTTGTAGTGTTTCCTAATCTTTTGTATCTTAGTTTCCTAATCTATTTGTGTCTTTGATTCCTACTTTGTGTCTTTGTTTCCTAATTTTTCATGTCATTCTTGCCTAATTCACCGTGGTTTAATTTGGTAAGTTGGTCTACACTAGAAGAAGCTCTAATTTCTTCAAGTTGTTACCAAAGTTGACTTGAGAAGTGATTGGTGAGAGTAATAGAGTGTTTATTGAGTGTAAACACGAGGGTTGAGTGTATACAACGTAAGAGTCGCGTGAGGTCTATTTGCTTTTATTACTAATCATTTTTTCAGGTTAAATGGCATCCCAACAAGCTGAAATTAGTTTCATGATGGGTCCTTGAAAAGCATTAAAACAAGTGATAAATGACAGTTTTGAGCCTCTTGAAAGACGACTTGCTCGAATGGTGAATAAGGAAGTCAAGAGGAGGGGTTCCATGCATTCTAGTCATGATTGTCACACACTCAAAGAAAGGACTGATCATCTTCATACTAAGAAAGTATACAATGGACGACGTGCTTATGAAGAAAATCAAAAGTGGCAATGTCAAGAATCTAAGCGTCGTCAATCCAAGTATTGTGAGCAAAAGGAACAAAATTCATCAATTTCGTCCAAATCTAAGTCTAGGGATGACCCATATAAGGAGGAATCGTGGTGGGACACTTATCAACGTCTTCTACATGAAAAGCAATTGAAGGAGCAAGTTGAAAGCAATATCCAAGAATCTCCTAAAGAAGAGCTTGTAGAGATCGTTGCTCATGAAAGCCAACATAACCCCATTCAAAGTGAAGTTGCACTAGAAGAAATCATAATTGAACTTGAGATCAGTGAGAATGATAGAATGAGTGTTCAAGCCGTGAGTGTTAAGAGTGATATTTCAGTTTGTGAGCCTAGTGTTGAGCTTGTAAAAGAGAGTGAGCAGTCCAAACTTGAGTTGGTAGCAAGTGAGGGTTCAAAGTCTTATGTTTCTTCTAACAAACTTAACTTTGCTTTGTTTAGTGTTTCTTGTTTTTTACAGGTTACACAAGGTGAAGTGAAGCTGGTTTTGACATGCACCATTGCTAAGTCATTTGATGGATTGTTGATCTTTCAAGGAGTTGCTAATTTCTATCATCACTCTATGGCGAAATGCACTGCCTTAGCAAACCAGCCACTTGCTTTGAAAGGGAGTTTACTTTCAATTGATTTTGAAACTGCAATTACTCCTTTCCAATCTGATTTTCTTATTTGTGTCAATTGTTTGCATTATGTTATTAGTCCTAGTGTTGAAATAGGTCATTTTCAGCATTTCCTTTTGAGTCCTTATGTGTCTTTTATTTTCCTTGACTTGTGTGCACATTGTGTTGGTCATTATGATGCATGTTTGTGTAGTGAGTCTAATGTGTCATTAGAGTTTGTGAACATTATTCCCATGACGCATGGAAATCATGTCTTTCCTTCGTGTTATACATTGGGTGAATTTAGTGTTCTTACTTCTTTCATTCCTACTAATGCCTCATGTTTTGTGTTTGATCCAGGCATAGATTTGAAGGATAATCGTGACCATAGTGAGGCTACATGTGATGTATTAGGTGGTTCATGGAGCGTGAGAGCATCCTTGTTGGCCTTGGTTTGTGCATGAGTTAAGATCGTGGTTGAAGCGTGCTAGTTGGTTCCACTTCAAGCTAAGTAGAAGGCATGCTTCATGGCTTGCATTTATCCACGTGTTACCTACAATTCTTCTCCTCAAGCAATCGTTCGATTTGGGACAAATCGCCTTTAAGAGGAGGGGAATGATGCGAATCCAGTGGGCTACCATATATTTAAATTCAAGCCATCTCATGGTTTAAGTCCATCATGTGAGGATTCATAGAGTTCAAGTACGATTCAAGTGATACTCAAGTTTGGCTAAGTGTTGAAGGGGCCCAGCGGTATTTCCTAGTCAAATGTCACTTCCCTTGAAGCCTCGAGTTTGAGTTAGGGTTTCCATGGAGTCCATTCGGCCATAAGCATTGTTGGGCCGACTTTAGTAGTTATTTTCAGTTTTTATTTAAGCCCAATAAAGAGCATGGGTTAAGTAGTTTCTATTTTGGATTCATCTTAGCCACATGCCTCTTTAAAGTAGTTTCCTAATTGTTTAGTAATTAGGATTATTAATAGTTTCCTAAAACCTAGTTTCCTATTAGTGTCTCAATCGGTTTCCTTAAGCTTCATGGATAGCCGAATTTGTTAGTCCTTTTTGGTCTAGGTTTTCATGTCTTGTAGGCTATAAATAAGCCACCTTATTTCATTTTTAATATACAAGAATTTTCAGAAATAACTTGAGTGTTTAATCACCTCTCTTGCTTCCTTGAAGCGACTTGAATACCTTAGAGTGCTCTTTAAGGGTTCATTGACTTATCAATTCAAGAACACGTTGAATTGTGGCGTCTTCTACCTTATACCAACGTTCGTTGTCCACGTGCTCAATGGGTGAAGGTCTTCCGCGGTGTGTTCCAACTTTGTTTACCAAAACCCTAGATCCTACATCTTTCGTGTGCGGGTTGCGTTATTAATTAACATAGTTCGTATCAGCCTGTCACACTAAAAAAGATCACTACACATGCTTTCCTTCATCTGGAGCCCTGTGGAGGGAAAATAAAATATTTTGGGGTGAGCTAGAAGTTCAGTGAGTGTCCAGTGAAAACAAGTAGGCAAATAAGTAACTCAGTAATTCAGTTTATTGAACAATGATCAGGTATCATATGAACAGATTTTATTTGATCTTGTGAGCAAGTGGAGCCATTGCACTCAAACACCCAATGCTCAAATAAGTCATTGAACAAGAGATCAAGTCATTACATGTAGAGCCATTGGCTCAAGCAAGTCATTGAACAAGAAAAGTGATGTGATTCCTACAACCCTAAGGAGGAGAGAAATCGCCCACAAGTCCTGGAAATCTGAAGTATCGACGTTAGGGTGGAATGGATTCAATTCTTGGACCGCACAAGAACAAATTCGATGGTATAATACGCCACAATCAAGAAGGTGCTTGATTGATAAGTCAACGAACGTTAAAGGGCAGCCTTACAATGTTCAAGATTAGCTCACACAAGCCAAAAGATTGCAAATAGCAATTCTGGAATTTTTTCTCAAAATCTCGTTAAAAAAACCGTCCCTATGAAAACGGTTTGGGCTTATTTATAAGCCTTACAAAACCCTAATCCAATAAGGAAACAACTAGCTAAATTCGGCTCGAATAGAAATCCTACCTTTTAGGAAAGTTGCATTCGGATCTAAGAAACTGAATTAACTTAAACTAAGCCACGTGATAGCTAGTTACATTCGGACCTCAATTAACACTTGGAGACTGAATGGCCAACTTTTATTTTAACTACTAGTAATAACGAAAATTAACAATGCTTGAACAAGTCTTCAACCATGATCAAAGTCTTGATCGAATGTGCTTCATCCTCTAATCCTTCAATGCTGGAATTTGTGCTATTTTGCTCTTGGATAGCTCGAACCAACGTTTGAAGGGATTCTTTGAATTGTTTAGCACGGGCACGGGTCACGGGTCCAAGTGGAACTCTCGTAGGCTCGTTGACTTGCATTTGAACAGCACTTGATTCTTCATCATTCCCCTCTTGAGAAGGTTGACCTCAAATGGCTCGTCACCTACATCAAAGGACTAAGATCGGCAACATTAAAGTAGCTTAACATGGTACTCACCTGGAAGATCTAGTCGATAGGCATTATCATTAATGCGCTCAACCACCTGGAAAGGTCCATCTCCTCTTGGAGAGAGCTTGCTTTGGCGTCTTGGAAATCTTTCCTTGCGAAGATGTAACCACACCCAATCGCCTGGCTCAAAAACAACCTTACGACGACCCTTATTTGCATGCTTCACATATTGGGTAGTCGGTTGCTCAATGTTAGCTTCAATTCTCTCATGCAATTGGCGCATATACTCACTTTCTTTTGCCATCTAAGTTCACATGCTTTCGGAAGAGGTAAAGGCAGCATATCTATGGGAGATAGAGGGATTAAAACCATACACAATTTCAAAGGCAAAAGCGTGTAGCACTATGCACAACCCTATTATATGCAAATTCTACATGTGGTAAACATTCTTCCCATGTTTTCAAATTCTTCTTTATGATAGCCTTGAAGTGTAGACAAAGTCGATTAACTACTTAGTTTGTCCATCAGTTTGAGGATGACTAGAACTAGAGAAAAGTAACTTTGTACCCAATTTTCCCCACAAAGTTTTCCAAAAATAGCTCAAGAATTTGACATCACGGTCAGACACAATTGTTCTAGGCATACCATGCAATCGGACTATTTCCTTAAAGAACAAATCAGCAATGTGAACAGCATCGTCAGTTTTATGACATGGTATAAAATGAGCCATTTTAGAAAAACGATCAACAACAACATAAATGCTATCATGACCCTTTCTAGAGCATTGGCAATCAAGCACAAAGTCCATAGATGTCAACCCAGGGTTGATTAGGTATAGGCAATGGAGTATACAACCCACTAGGATTAACTTTAGACTTAGCACGATGACACGTACCACACATACTAATGACACGTTCAACATCTCTACGCATATGTGGCCAAAAGAAATGCTCTTGCAAAGTAGTTAGAGTTTTAGACACACCAAAATGTCCCATTAACCCACCACTATGCGACTCATTAACAAGTAAATCTCTAATGGAACCACGAGGGACACATAACTTGTTAAGATAGAACAGAAAACCGTCATGCAAGAAGTACTTGTCACACTTAGACTTGACACATAGAGCATAGATCTTAGCAAAATCGACATCCTTAGCATACAATTCTTTCATGAGTTCAAACCCAAACAATTTGGCATCTAAAGTAGCAAGCAGTGAATGTCTACGAGATAAAGCGTCAGCAACTACATTTGACTTACCTGTCTTGTACTTGATGATGTAGGGAAAGGACTCGATGAAGGCAATCCATCTCACAATCCTTTTATTCAACTTACTTTGCGCCTTCAAATACTTCAACGACTCGTGATCAGTGTGGATCACAAACTCCTTTGCTCTAAGGTAGTGTTGCCAAGTTTCCAGTGCACGAACCAGGGCATACAATTCCTTATCATAGGTTGAGTAATTAAGTGCAGCACCACTTAATTTCTCACTAAAATAAGCAGCGGGTTTCCCTCCTTGCATGAGCACAGCCCCAACTCAACACACGATGCATCACATTCCACTTCAAAAGTTAGATCAAAATTAGGTAGAACTAGGAGTGGTGCATGTGTGAGTTTAAACTTAATCAATTGGAAGGCCTTATCTTGATCTCCCCCCCAAGCAAACTTCTCATTCTTCTTCATGGCAGCCGTGATTGGTGCCATGATGGTACTAAAGTCTCCAAGATCCAGTACACACGAACCAACTCATGCCCCATGGACCACGAACTTAAACTATTTGGAAAGGCGGCTATCTCATCTCTATCATTCTCTCCCCCATGAAAGCAATTCAACCTCAAATCTATACCTGGATCAAAAACAAAAGATGAAGAATGGGTAGCAACGATACACATAGATTCACCCAATTCACCTAATTGATAACAAGTAGGAAACACGTGAACTCCATGCATTATTCCAATACCTCTAGCACAACCTAAAAACACACTAAAATTACTAGACAAACATGTATCAATGCTCCTAACACAATAATCACATGACTTCTTTTTTTTTAAAAAAAAATCGCCAATCATATCTGGCGGGCGGGCATGGGTACCCTTTTATTCGTTATCAGAAAGTGTACAAAAAAATTACACATTCTTTCCCTATCAAACCGAAGTAGGCTTCTAACACAAGCCGGGCATTCTTGGTCCATCAAGAAGACCTGTCGAGTGTCCATTGAACAACCCAAACTTGCCAGAGCGTCAGCCACAGAATTCGCTTGCCGATAGCAATGCTGAAAGGAAACCCCTTCTAAAAGGCCTAGAATTTGTCTCACCATATTTCTCAACTTTAAAGGAACACCAATCTTGCCCCTCAACACCTGCATCAAGATTTGAGAGTCTGATTCAACCACCATGTTTGAATACCCCCGAGCTTTACACGCCTTCAACCCAAAGAGCACTGCCCACACCTCAGCCTCTAGCTCATCCGCTACTCCTAGACTTTGAGCAAAAGCCAACAAACACCGTCCCACGTGGTCTCGTAACACACCACCCGTACCACCCTTTCCTTCCACCGATGAACCATCGGTGTTGAGTTTAAACATACCCCTCTCCGGGAATTCCCACATTACCCGCAACACCACCAATCTCGGCCTAATCTGTGACAACCTCAAAAGCATAGCTTGCCAATCCACCCGAACCCCCTCCAGTTATGGAAATCTAATCCTCATTACATCTTTGATGTCATACAAGATAGCCCAAACTACTTGCTGAGGCAACACCCGAACCCCCTCAAACCTGCTTGTATTTCTAGCACGCCACAAGTGCCACAAAATGAAAGCCGGAAGGACCCGAAGCAACCAACGAACCCCACGCCTCCTTTCCTGTACAAAACACCAACGCTGCCAACGTGCCCTTATCATTGTATCAGGGAATTTGATGCCCAAAGAAGCCTCAAAAAACTCCTAGATCTCAACCGCCATTTCACCCGAAGCAAAAATATGATCCAATGTCTCCACTTGCGAAGACTTACAACACTCACACTTGGAAGGACCCATCACATTCAACCTTGCTAATATATCATCCGTGGGCAACTTCTGAGAAAATAAACACTATAAAAACACTGATATTTTCTGAGGAATAGATGCTTGCGAAACCGAAGAGTATATCCAAGAAATCTCTCTTGCCTCCCTCACCAGATTAAATGCCGAACGCAAAGAAAAATTTCCCGAAGGAGTCAAGTCCCACACAAGCTCATCCGGATCCCCCAAGAGAATTACCTGCCAATCGGACAATTGATTTCGTACTTCCTCGGGGAGAATACAACTCAACCGAACCATGTCTAGGTGACCCTGGACCACAAAATCTAAAAGCAATGCATCCGATGCCAGGTCTCGAAATTTCCATGCAAGGGGTCCGAGCCCGCTCCAGTTATCCCACCAGAATAAAACCTCCCCTCTCTTAACATCCCACCACACATTCATCTCAGCCACAGGCAGCACCTGCAGCATCTGCCTGCATGTCATAGACGGCTGGCCAATCCGTGAAATTTGATTCGGGAGTACATCCCTAAAATATTTCTCCCTCATGAACTGAGCCCATAACGACTCCCCCCTCCAAAATGTCCACCAGAGTTTATGTGAGAAGGCTTCAACAATAGACTGCAAAGATCAGACTCCTAGCCCCCCCTCCTCCATCAGGAAGCATACTTTGCGCCATGCAACCCAATGCCTACGAGAATCAGCTTCTGTGTCCCCTCAAAAGAAACGTGTAAATAACCTCTCTAACTCTAGAAGCACTCCTTTTGGGGGGGCCAAGATTGCAAATAAATATACTGGCATTGATGCCAGCACATGTTTAATAAGTACCAACCTTGCCCCCTTAGACAGCGATCGCCCTTGCCACGAGTTTATCCTCCCTGCAACCTTGTCCACCATGCCTCCAAAATACCCTCTAACTTTCCTCCCCACAAAGAGAGAACACCCCAGGTACACCATGGGAAATGGTCGAGCAGTAAATCCAGTGATCCGTGCAATGTCCGCTTTCCTACTTGGACCAACCTTATTGCCCACCAAAAAACCACTCTTTACTGCATTTACTAGCTGCCCCGAAGCCTGCTGGTAACACGTTAGCACTTCCATAACACATCTCAAAGAAGACTTGCTAGCATTCGCAAAGATGATAATATCATCTGCATATGCCAAATGCGTAATAGGCTGAATCCGATTCCCAGCAAAATACGGCATGAACCTCCTATTCTGAATCTAATTATTCAAATTTCTAGATAACGCTTCGGCAGTAATAATGAAAAGCATCGGGGCGATTTGATCTCCTTGCCGGAGCCCACAGCTTGACTTGAAAAATCCACAAGGCTTCCCGTTAATCAATACCAAAAAATGGCAATTGGATACTAGGCGCTATATCCAATCCAACCAGATCTCTCCAAAACCAAAGCATCTCATCACCATAATTAAAAACACCCAAGAGACCCTGTCATAGGCCTTTACCATATCCAATTTTAATGCAACGTTTGCCCCTCTAACACATTTATCCATTGCAGACACTAGTTCCTGAGCTTGTAGAATGTTATCTGAAATCAACCTTCCCATGACAAATCCACTCTGTTGCGGGGAGATAATGGAAGGCAACACTCTCTCCAAACGGGCCGCCAGAAGCTTTGATATAACTTTATTTATGAAATTACAAAGACTAATCGGTCTAAAATCCGCAAAGGAAGACGAGTTTGACACTTTCAGAATCAGAGAAATTCATGTTGAAGTGAATCCCATCGGCAACTCAGCACCCGAAAAAAATCTAAGACAGCTAGTAGAACTTCTGCTCCCACCACCTCCCAACAGGCAACAAAAAAGGAGCCTGAAAAACTATCAGGTCTTGGACAAGAATCCGCATCAAGCTCCTAAACTGCCTTCTTAACCTCTTCCATGGTTGGGGCCGACTGGAGCATGTCATTGTCTTCGTCTGACATCAGATAGGGAATCACCTCAAGCACCTGGTCCATGCTCACACTACCCGATTGGAGAGTCAACAAATTAGTAAAAAATTGAACAGCTATGTCTTCAATCTAGTTCACATCCTCTATCCATTGCCCACTCGGGTCTTTGATACCATGGATGCGCGAAATCACCCTCCTATTTCGAACGATGGAGTGGAAAATTTTGATGTTTGCATCTCTAACCTTAAAAAATCGCACCCTTGCATTCTGCCTCCAAAACGACGCTTCCCTGAGCAACTCCGCATGATACACATCCTCGGCCTGTTTTAACTCGTGCAATGCCCGATCAGAAGGATTCTCCTGGCAGACACGTTCCAATTCATTTGTTGCCTCCTCAGCTTGATGCACCCGGCCAAATACATTACTAAACTCCTCTTGATTCCACCTAATAAGATCTGCCTTAAGCTGCTTTAATTTACCCACCAAGACCCTCACCGGTCGACCCTCTACAGGTTTGCTCCATGAACTTTTCACCATCTCCATGAAACGAGAATGTGAAATCCACATATCTAGAGAGTGAAAACTTAGTGGGCCATCAACCCTCTTCGGGGAAAAGGAAATCAATAGGGGTGAGTGGTCAGATGCAAGCCTTGGTAAGTGTTTAACCAAAATAGCAACCTTTAAATCCGACCACCTACCGTTAACTAACACCCTATCTAATCGTTTCCATATTCTAGCCTACCCTGATCTATTATTACACCACGTGTATTTTGACCCAATAAACCCCACATCAACCAGCCCCATGTTATCAATGAAGTTCAAAAAATCAATAGCTTCCGAAACTCGAAAAGCCCGACCTCCTTTCTTCTCATCTTGAGAGAGAACCACATTAAAGTCTCCCATAATCAAAAGTGGCGAGTGTAAATCCCGCACCTGACCTAAACCTCTCCACAATTGCCAACGCTGCCCCTCATCACAATAACCATGCACAACCACCATAACAACTGGTTCCTTCATGCATGCATGCGAAACTCTAAGAATCATAAACTGATCATGTTGCATCAGCAAGTCCACTCCATATTGACTCCCAGCCATTACCCATAGCCTACTAGAATCATTAGCCCAAACACACTCCAGACCTAATAGATGACCAATGCGGCTCAACACCGTACCATCAGCTCTGGGCTCACATAATCCCAGAAAAGAAATGTGCTGCTGACGAACCAAATGTTTTAGCCGAGCCAATGAAAATCTATTATTCCACGCACATTCCAGAACATAGAACGAATCATAGTTTACCTGGAAATGGAGCAGCCACTGAAGACGAAGTCATCTGTATTTGGAAACTCCTTTGTCTCGGTTTCTCCCACCCATCCGGATTCTTCAGGCCATCTAACCTGCGCTTGAGGGCCTCAATTGGATCCACCAGCTCACCCGTGTGCTTTCTCGGGGATAACCCAAGATCCGCTATCATCCTTGACTGCACACAATCAACCAATTGTGCTTCATCATCCGATGCATCTTCCACCACCACACGGTCTGCAATATTGACGATCAAATTCTCAGCCACAGTCGCAATCGCCTCATCCACCTGCCTTTCCACAGCCTGTCGTTCCAAACCTGGCATGAGCCCGCCCCCGTCGCTGCACCCACCTGACTTCTCCACAACACTTGCCCCACACTCAACTTCCTCCTCCACAGCCCCGAGGCTCGCACCCCCTTCAACCTCCGCATACTGCCATCCTTGCGGCAAATCATCCTCCGTCACCACCTTCTCCACCTGGCCAGCCGCAATAGAACCACCCACCTCCACCACACCTATTGTCTTCGGACCATCCAGAACCTTCAATACCCCCAACGTATTCTCCTCCGTAGAATCGCTGCACTCCCCTACCTGCCTTTCTAATAGAGGGTTCCCATTCAAGGGATCCTCCAAACCCCCCTCAACCATTGGAACACCTTTCAGCCCCACGTGCTTTCTCCGAAGAAGATTAACTTTCAGACCCGTGTCTCAATCCTCGCCAATCTCCTCATTCCTTCGCTTTAACGCTGGATTATGCACATGGTACTCCTTGATACCGTGCCCCTGATGAAAACAATATGAGCAGTATTTGGGCAGGTTCTCCGCAATCAAACTCTGCCAGAAGCCATCCCCATCACCCATATCCACCCAAACACGCTGGGGACCGGTTTCATGTGGTCGACTTCCACACAAACCCTAGCCACATTTGGACGGGAGAAAGACAAAGTAGCCACATCAACCAACAGCAGCGTTCCCAGGGAAGCAACTATATGAAATAGGCATCGCTTATGAAACAGGTGAATAGGGAGTTTTGGGAGGCGAAACCAAACCGGGACCATTGGAGATTCACGGTCAACATGAAATTTAGTAGACCATTTAAAAGCCCTCATCGGGCAACCATTAATGTACCAGATTCCACGCGACCAGACCCGGAGAAAATCAGCCTCATTGTTAAAACGCAGGAGGACATGTCAGAAATCCAACAAGCCTACTGACGCCACTTCCTTCAAATCCAAAGTGAAAAGAAATTTTTGAATGTCATGCAACTACGGCCTCCCTTAGAAAATTTTCCCACGAGCGCATACCGAAAAGTTGCTGATACCATTGCCATCTCCGTCGCAGTGAATATCACAGCCGGCTCTCCCTTATGTGTAGGTTGATCTACCTGAATCTCCATCGCAGCCATAGCTGAGCCTTCCGAGAACAAATCCGCAAAAGACTTGCATGTAAAATCAGGATGTTTGGGGTCCGATTGCCCTCCACCCAAAGGTCGGAGGGCAGCCTCAGCTACCATGTTAGAATTACAATGTGAACCCTAAAAAAGGAAGAGAGAGAAGAGAGCATTTTTTATTAGTTAGTTAGTTAGAATAATCACATGACTTAAAGACAACAAATAACTTATAAGGACTTGACATTAGGCTCTTACAAGTAAGACAATCACAACTCTCAAAATGACTTAAAGGACTATCAAAACAATCGACACAATTCAAACAAATGGCACGGCTTTCAAAAGCAAAAGAATTAACCATAGGATAAGATTGAAAACTCCCTTTCAAACTCAAAAGCCGGTTGGTGAAAACGGTCCTCAATTCTTTGGAGTGAAGATAGAAATTGGCAATGCCTCTAAAGAACATCATTCTATTGAAAGACTTTGCAATGGTGCACATCAAAGCCATCTTTACTTCACCTTGTTGTACCTGTAAAACACCATTAACACTAAATAAAGCAAAGTTAAGATCATTAGGAAAATAATAAACCCTTTCACGCTCATTTATTTTTTCACTCACAATCAACTCACGTGCACTATTTTCTTCTTCTTCATCACTCATTTTACCACTCAAGCTCAACATACTCTCTTCTTTTGCCATACCCTCGACTTCCTTTTCATGGACACTCTCACTCTCTACATTATTGAGCTCACTATGAGATTGCTTATGTGCGATGTTTTCCTTTTGCTCACTACCAACTCGTATAGTGGCTTGATTAGGCAGTTCAATGCATGGCGTATAATAGTCCTTCAGCTCTTGCCTAAGCTCACCGATCTTGGAATCCAACAATGCGTTAAGCTTATCTTTCCAACTTTGTCTTTCTTCTTTTGGTGCACTAGGCATTGGTCCACTACGAGATGACTTAGGATTAGGAAAGGTTAAAAAAGTAGATGACTTGGACCTCTTCTTCTTAAGCTTCTCCTCAATTTCCATTGCTGCAAGTGCAATATCTTCCAACTCTATATGTGGTAGCAAATCAATGTGATTAGCAATGGCCTTATTTAAACCATTCAAAAATCGATTAATAGCTGCTCCTAAATGCTCCTCGCTTCCCACTTTCCTTATTAATGATTTCACCTTGTTATAATACTCAACCACGGATTTAGAACCCTGGTGAAGTAGTGCAAACTTTCATAACAAAACCGTGAGATAAGTTGGAGCATATCTTTCAAGCAATATTCTCTTCAACACAGCCCAAGAAACAATAGATGGTTCATCATACCTTTGACGTTCCCTCACAAATTGATCCCACCATGGTAAGGCATAACCATTAAATGTAAACGTAGCCAAATTTACCTTTTTCTTCTCGGCATAAGACTGAAGCTTAAAGGCGCTCTCCACCTTCTTCATCCATACAAGGAATGCGTCTGGATCCTTACGCCCTTGAAAGGATGGTATGGATATCTCAGACGAATAAGTTGCTCCATTTGAGTAGTCAAATCTAGATCTTTCCATGATGTAACCTACAAAAATTTAGTGAAACAAAGAAATTTTCCTTACCACACAAGCTCACATGTTTACACTCGTCGGTCGTGTATCACTCAAGTGTATATCACACTCTAATAAGCTCACCAACTCTTTCAAGTCCTTGATCACAACCCTTGAGACAATATGAATTGGCTCACAAATGATCAAGATGGCTTAACAACCCAATTCACGTTGTATGTGACAAAGGATAATGAATTGATAGGGACCAAAAAATATGATGAAATTACAATGGAAATCTACTAGAAAACACAGTCAATGGGATGAACGAATGCTGGAATTTTTTCACCTAATTTGACTTGGATTTAAGAAAATGACCTAGAAGGGTAGATTTGGAATTTTACTTGCCTAAATGCAATCCTATGGAAATTTCTTAAAAACAACTTAACAATCTTGAATTTGACTTTAAAATTTTGAAACAAATCTAATTTGGTAAGTGTTTGAAGGATTTAGACAACTTTGATTTAGTCAAACACGTAAAGTCCGGTTTTGACTAGTCAAACACGTAAATTTCGGCTTTTTTGGCAAAATACCCATATCAATCTTAGATTAAGGGTAATGTAGGTCAATTTGGCAACTTCTAAACAAATTTGGAAAGTGAATTTTCATTTTAAGAGATTTGGAAAGATTTGGTCAAGATTCTTTCCAAGTTTGGTAGGGAAACAAATTTAAGCAACTATCTACTTCCAAGATAAGATCAAAGGTGGTTATTTGTTTTTTGGTTTTCACATGAAATTGCTGCTGAAAATCTGGTTGCAAAATTCTAGAAATTTGTTGTTTTCTTGGTGTTCAATTCGGCTCCAAACAAATTTCAAACAAGGGTTCAAGGTTTCTCACTTGGTTTTCAAGGAAATCAAAGGCTTTTCTAGATTGATGCAAAGGTTTTATTCAAACAAATTTCAAGATCCATCAAATTTCAAGAAAAGCACAAGTTGCACAAGAATTTTCAAGAATCACACAAACAAATATCAGGAATCAAGATTTTATGGATTCCAGCCCAACAAGAAATTAATGCACAAGAATCTAGGGTTTACAACCACAATTCCAAGAACACAAGTTAAACAAGACTAAATTTTTTTTTTTCCGGATAAACAGTAATCGCTACAGTAGTGGTGAACAGTAATCGCTACAGTAATGATTTTTTTTTTTGGTTTTGACCCAACAAATACACATAAACAAGGAAACAATTTAATGGACACAAATCAAGAAACGATGCACAAGGAAAACACAAAAACGACTAGAGATTAGAAACAACACAAGGATGGAAATTCAAACCCTAAAAGGTGAAATATTTTTTTTATAAGGCTAGGGTTTGGTAGAACAAGAAAGAGGAAAATAATAAAAAGAAAAAGGATATTAACCTGGATCAAGAGCCGAATCTCTATACCAACTAATGTGAACCTGATTCTCCAAGCTCCCGCTCTTGAAGAAACGATCCGATCATGCAGCGGAAGGATCTATCTTGATTAGGTTATAGATACAATTGATGGAAATCCTAGGACCCCTCTAATCCTCGAGATTGTGAACAATATTGATAAAATCTCAACCCAAAATCTAGCGAATTAGCGAATCAAGGAATTGGTAGAATGGCACCACAACTCAATGCGATCTTGAATTGATAAGTCGAAACTTGAATAAAGGAGATCCCACTCACTTTGTATCAAGGGTCATTCCCAAGGAACAAGAAAAGAGAAAACACTAAATTTTTATTTCACCAGAATTGTCTACCAATAAATGATGGAAAAGTAGGCTATTTATAGCCTTTACAAAGCAAACCCTAATACTACTTGGAACTTGCTCAAAGACTTAAAATCCTATCTAGACAAGGAAAAGGAAATTCGATTTTACCCTCTTGGCTTGCTAGCCAAATTCAACCCATGCTAAAACTGAATTAAATAGCTAACATAATGACCTAATTAACCTTAATAACCAATGTGATCCAAACCAAATTAAGGCTCGTCACTTTATTCGACCTAAACCCTAGAAAGAAACAAATAACTAAGCTGGATTTCTTCAACCATTCGATTCATCCAAGTATTGACCAACTCGTATATGGATGTTCGTCAACTTGAATAGTTTCAAACAAATTGGAGAGTTTCAAACAACTTGGGACCTCTATTTGATGTGTGAGCAACTCATACCAAAGATTGTAATGACGTTTTAAACTTTTTAGCACGTGCACGAGTGATCAGACCTTGAGGCACGTGAACCTGAGATATGCAAGAATCCTCGACAGCTTGTGCATTCGCATCATTTCCCTCCTCTGAAAAGGATTTGTCCTCAAATCAAGAGCTCACTTATGGTGAAGCAACCCAGGGAATGTCTGGATAAACACGAGCCATGTTATGTGTCTTCTAGTCAAGTTGAACACCAACAAGATCCAGTGCACACGAACCAACTCCTGCCCCATGGACCACGAACTTAAACTATTTGAAAGGGCGGCTATCTCATCTCTATCAGTGGAGAATCTGGGGAAGAAGTTGAGGCAACCAAGGAACAAGTGGGTGTTGCATTAGTGGCACAACGAGCCCTTACAACACAAGTTAAGAAAGTGGATGAGGCCCAATGTGATAACATTTTCTACACCTGGTGTCACGTCAAAGGGAAAGTGTGCAGCCTCATCATTGATGTGGGAAGTTGCACTAATGTGGTAGGTACTCTAATGGTAGATCATCTATCCTTGCAAATGTTACGTTATCCTAATCCATACTGCTTGCAATGGCTTAATGAAAATGGAGATGTCAAGTCACCAAGCAAGTGGTAGTATCCTTTCGGATAGGGAAGTGAGGATGAAGTCCTTTGCAATATCGTCCCCATGCAAGCTTCTCACATCCTGTTGGGAAGGCCATGGCAGTAAGACAAGAAAACTAACCATTGTGGCTTCACCAACAAGTACTTGTTCATGCACAACAATAAGAAGATAACCCTTGTGCCATTAACACCACAGCAAGTGCACAAGATTCAACTCCGATTGCAACAAGAGCATGAACAAGAATTGGCCAAGAAGAAGAACAATTCTAAAGCCTTAGTTTGAATAGAACCTGGGAAGAAATTGGCTATGGAAGAATCGGCCAAGGATATTAAGAAACCTAGTCTACTTGCTAAAAATAGGGAAGTTTGAAAGTTACTTTTATCTAAGCAAGTAGTCTATATTTTGTATTGTAAAGAAGCACTTATAGTGTCTAATGAGTCCTTAATGATTTACCTACTAATATTGCTTCTTTGTTACAGGAATACGAGAACGTCTTGCCAGATGAGATCCCTAGTGGACTTCCACCAATCCGAGGGATCGAGCATCAAATAGATTTCGTCCCTAGTGCATCCTTGCCAAACAAACCAGCTTATAAGATGGGTCCTGAGGAGACCAAGGAGATCCAATGGCAAGTAAATGAACCACTAGAGAAGGGGTGAGTTCATGAGAGCATGAGTCCTTGTGCAGTTCCGGTCATCCTTGTACCAAAGAAAGAAGGCACTTGGAGGATGTGCATGGATTGCTATCCTGTCAATGCTATAACAATTAAGTACCATCATCCTATGCCTCACTTAGATGATATGCTAGATGAATTGCATGGTGCACTAAAATAGATCTTAAGAGTGGCTATCATCAAATGCGCATGAAAGAGGGTGATGAGTGGAAGATAGCATTTAAAACTAAATATGGTCTATATAAGTGGTTGATTATGCCTTTTGGCTTGACTAACATCCCTAGTACCTTTATGCGTCTAGTTAATCATATATTTAGACCATTTTTAGGAAAATTTGTTGTAGTATGTTTTGATGACATCTTGATTTACAGCAAGAGTCTTGATGCACATGTGACACATTTGCAAGTTGTACTCGATGTCTTGAGAAATGAATGATTATTGCCAATCTTAAGAAATGTACCTTCTGCAGTAATGAGCTTGTTTTCCTAGGCTATAAAGTTAGTACGCAGGGTATTCGAGTAGATGAGAGCAAAGTTCAAGCAATCAATGATTGGTCGGTTCCAAGAACCATGAGTGAAGTCAGGAGCTTCCACGGACTTGCAAGTTTCTATCGCCAATTCGTTAAAGACTTCAGCACTATTACCGCTCCTCTAATGGCAATTATTAAGAAGGATGTGAAGTTTGAGTAGGGCAAATCTCAAGATAAGGTGTTCCAACTCCTTAAACACAAGATCACACACGCACCTTTATTGTCTTTACCTAGCTTTGATAAAACTTTTGAAGTTGAGTGTGATGCTTCTGGTGTAGGAATTGGAGCAGTGTTGATCCAAGAAGGAAGGCCAATTGCATATTTTAGTGAAAAGTTGAACGGTGCTGCCTTAAACTACTCCATCTATGATAAGGAGTTATATGCTTTGGTTCGTGCCTTAGAGACATGGCAACACTACCTCCAGCCAAAGGAATTCGTCATTCACACTGACCACGAGGCGTTGAAGCATTCAAAGCTCAACACAAGTTGAGCAAGAGGCACATGAGGTGGGTCATCTTTGTGGAAACATTTCCTTATGTGATCAAATACAAGGCCGGTAAGACTAACATGGTTGCAGATGCGTTGTCTAGAAGGTATGCCTTGCTGACCTTACTTGATGCTAAACTCCTTGGATTTGATCTTATTAAGGAACTTTATGAGACCCACCCTAATTTTGCTGAAATTTACAAGTCATGTAGTAAATCAGGTCAAGGAAAGTTCTTTATGCATAATGGGTTCTTGTACTACAATGATAAATTGTGCATCCCATCCTGTTCCATTAGAGAGTTACCAACCTGTGAAGCTCACGGAGGGGGTTTGATGGGACACTTTGGTGTTATCAAGACTTTGAGTACATTGTAGGAACATTTCTATTGGCCACGCATGCTACGGGACATTGAGAGAATCGTCTCACGTTGCATTACTTGTCATTGCGCCAAGTCAAAACTGCAACCCTTCGGTTTGTATACTCCTTTACCCATTCCGCTTGAACCTTGGGTTGATATATCAATGGATTTTGTGCTTAGCTTACCTAGGAGTAAAAGAGGTCATGAAAGCATTTTTGTGATTGTTGATCGCTTTTCAAAAATGGCCTATTTTATTCCATATCATAAAATGGACGATGCCACTCATGTTGCTAATCTTTTCTTTAAAGAAGTTGTCCATTTGCATGGAGTTCCTAGGTCAATTGTGTCTAATAGAGATGTGAAATTTCTAAGTTATTTTTGAAAAGCTTTATGGGGGAAAGTTGGGTACTAATCACCCCAGCTGATGGTCAACTGAGGTTGTTAATCACACCTTATCTACTTTGTTAAGGGCCATCATTAAAAAGAATCTTAAATCTTGGGAGGGGTGATTACCACACGTTGAATTTTCATATAACCATACAGTCCATAGTGCTACTCAGTTTTCTCCTTTTGAGATTGTTTACGGTTTCAATCCTCTAACTCCTTTAGATTTGATGCCTTTGCCTTTATCTGAATGCACTAATCTTGATGGTAAAAAAAGGCAGATTTTGTGAAGTCTTTGCATCAGCAAGTGCGAGCTTATATTGAAGCACGCACCCAGCAGTATTTAAAGCACGCCAACAAGGGTAGGCGTCGCACGATTTTTAAACATGGAGATTGAGTGTGGTTACACTTGTGCAAAGAGTGTTTTCTTGTGCAGCGCTGTAATGAGCTGTTACCCCGTGGCGATGGTCCTTTCCAAGTTGTAGAGCGCATCAATGACAATGCCTATAAGTTCGACCTTCTAGGCGAGTATAATGTTAGTGCTACATTTAACGTTACTGATCTTAGTCCCTATCTTGCAGATGATGAGGTTGATTTGAGGACAAATCTTTCGCAAGAGGAGGGGAATGATGAGGAGGTCGAGGAAGTCATGCACGTTGAGCAAGTGAAGGTGCCATTAGGGCCAATGACGCGGGCTTGAGCCAAACGGTTGCAAGAAGCATTGCAAACTTTAGTACGTGCGGTTCAAGAATCTGTTGGGGAACCTAAGGCAATTGAGGGGCTCGACAAATCAAGGGTTGTCAACATGCTACAGGTGCATGAGGGGGATATTTGTGGAGCCACGGGTTCAAGTCTTGAAACTTAGCATGTGATTCGGGGCAAGTGGTTCGAATGGCCATTAATGGCTTAGCATGTTGGTTAGGTTAGGTCATTGAATAAAGGTTCGACCAAGTCTTGAGTTCGAACCCTAGTTAGTTCATTGGGCCGTTATTACCTTGATTAAATCCCTTAAGGGTTTGGCCAGCTTGTAACTTTAGTTGGTCATTCTTATTAGTTAGTTAGCTAGCTAGTAGTTAACCCTAGTCAAGTTAGGACTTGATTTAGGTAGGGCTAAGCCTATTTAAAGGCACCAACAGCATGCAAAAGACACAATTGATCGTTTTTTTTTTTGCAATAGCAAAATTGAGAGTTCTCTTAACGCTTCATTGAAGCTTGCTTGAATATCTTAGAGTTTTCTTCGATATTCGAATTGACTTATCAATCTAGGAACACGCTAAATTGTGCATCCTCTACCAATACTAAGGTTCGTTGGCCACGTGATCCAGTTTAGGTGATTTCGCTGTATTCGAGTCTTCAAGCATTGATATTCCTTCTAGATCCTAGTCACATCTTGTACAGGTTTCATCACACGGTTGGCGACGTCCGTATCAGAGATGGTCATCCGTATGCAAGTCTGAACTCCCCTCCAACAATTTCCTAAAAAACTGGACAGCTAACTTCTCCACTTACCACACCTCTTCAACCCATCTCCACTCGACATTGAGTACCCCATAAATATATGACCTCACTCTTTGCTTCGTTTCCGAAGCATGAAAAAATTTGGTATTTGCATCCCCTTTCTTTAGAAATTTCAAACGAGACTTTTGCCTCTAGAAAGCCGCTTCCCGCAGCAAATCCGATCTCAGTACCCTCCGCGATTCCATCAGATTAGAGAACACCTATTCTGAGGGACTCTTCTCCAAGGCCACTTCATTCAATCTCACTTGTTTCTCTGCTTGACAAACACGGTCAAAAATATTACCAAAAACCTCATGATACTCACCAGTACCCGAATTGGCATTCTAAAGACTAGAGCGGACCATGCTCTTCTTACCACCTCCATAAAGCCCAGATGCGAAACCCACATATCCAAAAAATGAAGGCTTCTAGGACCCAAAGCCCTTCTTGGAACACAAGAAACCAAAAGAGGCGATTGATCCGAAGCAAATCTAGCAAGGTGTTTAACAGAAATATTCACTTCCAACTTCAACCATGCATCATCCACCAATACTCTATCCAGCCGCTTCCAAATCCGAGCCCTTCCCCCCCTATTATTATACCAGGTAAATTTAGAGTCAGAAAAACCCATATCAACTCGCTCCAGATCATCTACGAAGTCAAGAAAATCTAGAGCTTTCAAGACCTGAAAAAGCCTCCATCCTCTCTTCTCCCCACTATGTTAAAATCACTCATCAATAAAATAGGCAGACCAAAATCCTTCAAAACAACCAACTGTCGCCACAATGCCATCCTCTCCACCCCATCACAACTAGCATGAACAACCACCACCAAGAAATGACAATTAAAGAAAGAATGAAACATATTAATAGCTAAGAACTAGTTCGATTGCATCACCACATGAGCAACAAAATAGTCTCAGAATAATACCCAGACCCGACTTGAGTTATTAGCTAAGGCTTGATCAAATCTCAACTTATGCATAAACAACTATAACTTTCCAACCTCAACCAAAGGTTCACAAAGCCACAATAACAAGACTCGGAGAACCTTAAGCACCATTGTTAATACCTCTAATATTCCAGAACATCGAGTTAATCATTAATTACCTAGAGGAGATGAAGAAAGCGATGAAGATCCAGTCTTCTTGCAAGGCTTACGACTCATCACCATTTCCCAACCATCTGGATTTTCCAAACCATCCAGCCTCCTCTTGAGAGCTTCCAACGGATCTAAATGAGATCTGGAGCCCTTTCCCGGAGAAAGGCCCAAGTCTACCACCATTTGAGACTGCACTCTATGAACTACCTCCTCCTCCTCTGCATCGACCGCGTCTTCTGCCACCACCTGCTCTGCAATCTGCCCAATCAACTTATCCTCAGCATTTATCATAGCTTCCTCCAACAGCTCCTACAACTTCCCATTATTCTCACTGCAAATATGCAAGATATCAAAAGCCGGGGTACAGGCAGAACCTCCTCCTCCGCAATCTGCCCAGTAGGCTCGCCAAGAAGAATCATGAAACCCGATGGCAAATAGGAAGAACCTGAACCTGAACCTGAACTTGCCCACCACCTTCTCAAAAGGGTTTAGTACAAGAGATCCTCTCATTTTCACTAATAAGCTCTCTTTGAAACCAAACTCCTAATAATATAAAACTAGACTTAAGACTAAGAAATTTAAACTAAACTCAATCTTCTCTACTACTCCTACTTGTTATAATGATTTTTGAATTTTCAAAGTACAAGAGGTTTTTATAGATGTTTGGAAGTGCGGCGGCTCCACTTTCCCCTAAGGCGAACCAGAGGGGTCAGCGGACTTTCTACCCGACTCTCGCCGAGACTCGCTCAGTCACTTGATAAGTTACTTGAATAAATGCCACAAAATACTGGTAATTTATGCTTAAGAAAATTTCAAATTTATACCTATCTATTTTACAAACCAAAACTGAGTTCAAACTCTAAAATCTATAGCAATAATTTACAAGTACCTAATATCACAAAAGTTTGTCCATAGAGGTTTGCCTGCAAAATCTCACCCGCTGAACCAATCTTGAACCTGGGAAAGGAAACAATTAAAGGGGGTAAGACTAATGCCTAGTAAGTGTCTCGGTAAACAATAAAAAAACATGTACCATTTCCTGAAAGGACATGTAAGCAATCAACAAATAGGCCCATTGAACGGGATCAGTAACAGTATCATGTATCACGTATTTCACTATTTGTAGATAAGTAAATAGTAACACTTTCAGTAAAAGGATACTATAGTCCGGTATAATTACTGATACAGCTTTCAGTCTTCCGATCACCGATCCTCTTTCTCTGACTTTTGGGCCCAAACACCAAACAATACAGTAGGCGGTAATACTCATGAGTAAACCTTCAACACTACCCAAGACTCGTTAACTTGCCTGACCTAACCCGATGCTGGTTCGAGTCAAGCCACTTACCATTGGATTGGGGATCCCTTAACAATAAAGCCGGCTGTGGTAAAGTATACAATGGCAACAATCAGGCATGCACAAGTACTTTCATGTTTAGGGCGAGGGTGATAAAGTACACACTTATCCCTTTTCACATAATTGGTAAATTTGCACGTAAACAAGTAGGCAAGTAACACGTTGGAAATAATTAACAAGTAAACAATTAAACAAGTCAGGTCCCTCACATTTTGTCATCTATGTCCTGTCTGTCGGTCCGGGCGGGTCCCCTAACTCCTGATTGGGTCCCATGAATAATTATGTATTAGGTACAAGTTGAGGGCTAATTTTCTTATTTAAGAATAGGTTTGATTAATTTTCTTCTATTAACAAGCTAACGGTATAAATTAGGTCCGAGTTACAGGTTGGGACATGGTTCAGGATTTGGGTTGGTATCGGACCGTAGATAGGTCGTAGTAACAAGGTCGCTTTGTTTTCACCCTAGTCGGGACATTTGCGCGCTGACCGCGCTTGTCCACACCGATGGTAGGTTTGGTGCGCGATTGGCAATGATTGGCAACCGATTGGCAAGTTTTGGCACGGCAATGGTCGGTGAAAGGCGGTTCTAGGCATGAAGTCGGCACCGATCGGTACTGCATGACGCGGTAGCGTCCGCAATGATCGGCCTTGTCTTGTGGGGTTTGAGTGTGACTAGTAACGGCTGGCACAAGTTGGCACCCGGCCAGCGCCGATCGCGTATCGGTAGGGCCCAGCAAATGCTTGATGTTAGTCAGTGTGTTTAGGTCACGTACGGTAGCATGAAAACGAAACGGTCGGCCCTCACGACCGCGTAACGACAGGTCTTATTTATCTGCGACTCAACAGTTTAGATTGCTACGGGTCCATTCATGTTTTGACAGGTAAGGTCGGTCGTCTGTGGATTAAGGTCGACTTGAGATGATCGGTTAACGGATGGCTAGCGATAGTGTCAGGTGACTAGTTAATGGTGCACGTGGATTATCGGTTAGGGTCATAGGTGTCTAGGGTTAACGGTTACGGGTAGCTACTATTGTAACGGATAACTGGTCAAGTGTCGGTGCCGAGTTTTTCAGCACCGGTTGGATGACCGTTCGCAGGTTAGGTACCTAAACGCCGGTTATGTTGATACGCGACAAGTCAAGTACCAGGTCATCAACACGCTGTTCCGCTCCTCCATTCCGCTGCCTATTTTAGGTCAATGTCAAGGTACGGCTGTTGGAAACCTCGCCGAGCATAAGGTATATCTACGACGGCAATAGTCGGTAGTTGGTTACCGAACGGGGTCGGTTAAAGTGTGTAGCTCCTCTAACAGGTTGTCAAGTTGGGGTAGCCTTGCTAACCGCGGTTAATTGGTCGCTTAGGGTTGGTCATTCCACAACGGGTTGGTGCACAAGGTCGGTCATCCGCTAACGACTTGGCAAATCTACTAAGGGTCTCGTGGTACCAGTGTCGCCTTTCGTTAACGGTCCGACATGCTAGTGTTAGTATTCCACTAATGGGTCGACACGATGGCTCGACACCCGCTAACAAATCGCACAAGGACTTGGTTGTCCCGCATGATTGCACGACGCACTCGCATTCCACTAACGGTTGGGAGCGCTGACCCGACACTTCCACTCAACGGCCGGTGGCACGCGTCGGCCCGCCGCTTTCACTAACGGACAGCGCGAGGGATAGGCATATCCGTTAACGAATCACACTCTAAGGCAGCCATTCCGCTAATGGACACACACACATGGTCAGCAACTAGTTAACGGAGGCCTCGCAAAGCAATTCCGTTAACGAATCGCACCTCAACTCGCCTATCCGTCACAGTTTCTTCGACAGGCTATATCTCAGGATTTACAAGTGCATTTTTTATCTTTTTAATACCTTTGGAAACAGAACTCAAAGCACCACATTTTCTCAGAAGACATCATCTCCAAATTCAATTCATAACAGGGTCAAATTCCACCTCAAACGTACTACAGGAACAAGTTCCAGTTTTGATAGGTTCAAAAAAATAGTCAAGTTCACAAGGCTTCTACAGCTTGTAGGAACAAAATTTAGGGGTGTATCTTATACCAATAGAAAGCCCTATGAGTCTAGTTTCTAACGCCACCAACGGTGCTCAAATCTGACTCTTCTACAATGAGATATTGCCAACTTTCCAAGACTGGTTTTGCTGGACTGTCATTACCCGAACTAGGGCTTTGGGCATGAACATGTCTTTTACTTGTTTTAGGGCCATTACTTTCACTTGAATTTTATAGCTAACACTCCACACATATCATTTAGCATGTAGGGCATGTTTTATCATCAAAATTTCAGCAACCAACAAGCAAATTTAACTACACAAATCATGCTCCAAAACCTTTTCCTGTACCGCAACATATCCATGAACCTGGTTTTGGAGAAGGAGAATATGGGAATGGAGAAAGAAGTTGGGGAAGGACAGGATTTTGATTCACTGTCCAGTCGGGAGGAGAAGCAGGAGGAAGGTGAGGTGGGGATATTCATTACGAGTGCACGGGCAGAAGGAAGTGCTGAGGATTTGGGGCGAAATACCCCCGAATCCATGTATTTATAAGCCAAGAAAACAAGCATGACAAGGCCAAGTAGGTGCCAACTCAATAGGCTAGATGCATGACAAGTTTTTGTACTTGCTTTGTCATGCTTTTTGATTGGAATTTCTTGAAGATATATGGCTGTTTTATTGTTAGAATTTCGTCCAACAAGGGAAGGAACAAGACAAGAATTTTATATGGCTTTTGCTATTTTTAGTAAAGGCCTTGACTGCAAAACTCTAATCTATTTTCGAGTCCCCGAATTCAAAGTACAAATTTGCTTTGATCCACACATGTTTTCTAATACTTTTTGCAAAATGATTGATCCTCTTTTTAGCATCATAATTAAGTGTATCAAGTACTTAAAATCTTAGAAAAATCCATATTTTACAAGTAAGAGTTTAACACGATCAAAACAAGGCGAAAACAGTCTTTTTTTATACATTGACCGATAGGGCATGGTTTACACAGGTACTCACAGGAAGGAGAAAATGTTGACAAAATAATGGCTCCATTTGGATTAGTTATTTTTGGAGATTTTTTCAAAAATACTACTATGGCATTTGAAATGTGAAATACAATTATTATAAATATTTTTGTAGTGTTTTTGCGATTATATTTTGGGGTATTTTTTAAAATTAAAAATTTATATAGGGTTTTTTTTAAATTAACACCACCCTACCCCCCATTCCCACCTCCTCTCGCCTCTCTCATCCCTCCTACCTTTCTTCTTTTCTTCCCTTCTCTTTTCTTTTTTCCCTTTGAATAACCCCAACCCCCTCTCTCTCTAGATCCAACGTTGATACTTTAAACTACCACCACCTCTCTCTCTCCTCCTTCCTCTTTCTTCCCTCTCTCTTCCTCCCCCCTCTCTTCCCCAGAACCCGCTTCATTTTTCTCCTCTAGATTGTATTGTCGGGATACTATTGTCCCTAACACCACCTCATCGATCCAGAACGTCTACTATTTGTCCCATAACTGAGAAAACGGATCAGATCCGGGTCAGATCCGGGCCTAGACTCGGTCCATTGATAGCTCTAGATGGGTTTAGGGTGAAGAAGAATGATAAAGGACATACAAGTGATCTTTGGAGAATGGGGCATGCGTATTGGCTCATGTTCATGATTAAGTTGAGTTGGTAACATGCTTCATGACTCGCTTTTATACACATATTCCCCGATGAGTTTCAACATAAGCAAAGCGCAGATTTGAGAACAAATCTCTTTTAAGAGAGGGGGAATGATATGAATCTAGATTCTTGAAATCAAAGATCAATGAAGCCTAATCACGTCCAATCTTAGCTTGTGACGTCCAACCTTGATCACGGGTTAAGAAGACTGGATTCATGTCAAATTCATGTCCAATTAGTATGTTTAATTTGTGTTAGTCAGTTAAAGCATTAATTTAGGTCAACAAAGCATCAGTTAAGTAGTTTTCAAATGTGATACACCTTGACCGAATGCCTATTTTAAGTTGTTTCCTAATTGTTTAGTAGTTAGGTTATTAGTAGTTGCCTAAAATGCTGATTTCCTTATTGTTTGTTTTAGGTTTCCTAAATCTTCTAGAGCTGGCAATTTATGCTTCCATTTGGCCTAATTTTCGAAGTCTTGTAGGCTATAAATAACCAACACTTTTTCATTATTCAATATGAAGATAATTTTGGTGAAATAAATTGAGAGTTTTCTCTTTTTTTTGTTCCTTGGGAACGACTTTTGATACAAAGTGAATGAGTTCCTTTGTTCAAGTATAGGCTTAGCAATTCAAGATCACATTGAGTTGTGGCGCCATTCTACCCAAATTCCTTGGTTCACTAATTCGCTAGATTGTCGGTTGAGATTCAATTCAAGGTTCGTAACCCTGAGGGTTAGAGGGGTAGTAGGATTTCCATCCCTTTGTATCCATAACCTGTTCAAGATAGATCATTCCGCTGTGTCACAAATTCGCTTCTTCAAGAGTGGGAGTTTGGAGATTTGGGTTCTGATCGCTCGGTATCAAAGTTCACTCTTGAACCAGGTTAATATCCCTTTTTTTCTTTCTTGTTTTCCTCTTTGTTAAAAAAAATCGCATCGCTCATCGCTATTGTAGCGATTACTATTCATTGTTACTGTAGCATTACTGTTCACCCAAGTCTAGTATTCATCCGGAATTTAATCCCTAGATTCTTGATTGTTGGTCTTGTTTTCTTGTGTTTTGAGTCTTGAATCATTAAAAAAAGAACCAATTGTAGGTTCTCTCCTTGTGTCTTGCGTACGTGTTTTGTTTGTCTGTCAGTGCTGTTTCTTGATTGGTCATTATTGTGAGTTGTCCTTATATCTCATTGCTGGAAATTTGTGGCTGTTTAACCAGAAAAATCCGTGGCTATTCCTTGCTTTGTGAACTTGTTTTGTGGCTAGCTTGAAATCATAGAGCAAACCCTAAAGTTCTTGAACAAAGTTTCAACCAAATCTTGAACCTTGGGGCTGTTTTCTTGAGCTTCTTGAAACTGGATGCACATTCTTGAATTTTGGAAATTTCACCACTAGTTCTAGAAGTTTAGAAGTAGAATCAAATCGACTGAAGTGAAAAAAAAAATAGAAATGAAAGAAAGAAAGAAAGAAAGAAGAGCAAAAGCCGAACTATTTCTTGAAGTAGTTCTGCATTCGGATCTGCCTTGTTGTTTTGGTCCGAAATTCTTGTGCTCAATTGTTGTTCAAAACTTGAAACATTTCTTGTGGATTGCTAAAACATATTTGCTTGTGTTGGGGAAGTTTAAAATCGAATTTGGAAGCTGAAAACCAAACCAGAAATTCGGTTTCCAAAAATTCCAGCTTTGCTTTCCAAATATGAAATAGGTTTCTTGTTACTTAAAAAGATCAAAACCAATTAGGAAACCATCCCAAATCTTGCAAAGCATCTTTCCTAATCCTAAACAACAACTCCATCCCGTCCAAATGGGATTTAACAGCCTTGAAACTAATCCAAAACAGGTTTTGGGATCCCTTGCACCGACTTGAACAAGCTTAACCAAAACCGAACTGATTTGGATTGCTTGGGAACCCGAATTGCTGTTAGGTGATTTCCCTAGCTCTTGTTCTTATTTCTAGCATCTAGGTGAGTCTTTTAACTTGTTTTAATATCGGTCAATCAGCCTTTCTTTGTCTTTCCAAATCCGATTAAGAATCAAAGTTGAAGTTTTCTAATTTGAATCTTATTTCCAAATCTGGTTTTGTCTTAGTTTCCTAATTATTTCTAGCTTCTATTGTGTCCATTTTCTAGTCATAAATTACATGTATTAACCATCATCTAGTGGTCTAAGAATTTGTGGAAAATTTGACCAATTTACCCTCGGTTTCTTCAAGTCTTCTTCTAGGGTTTTCTTAGTGTGTTCATTCGAATTTTTTTCTTTCAGCTTTGAGTCATATCTTTAGAAGTAATTTCAGCTGACTTTCGTTGTGTTAAATCCTAGATTTGAATCGTGTCTTTGAAGGCTAAATTCCAGCCGTGATTGTGTCATTCTTTTCCTTCCAAATTTGAGTTAAATTGCAGGTCATTCCTTCCAAAATTCTCATACGTCATTACATGCCAACCGGATTGAATTGATTAGTCTTCTTGAGCAATCGTGAGCCAATTCATATTGTCTCAAGGATTGTGAACAAGGACTTGAAAGAGTTGGTGAGATTACTAGAGTGAAATTTGAGTGCAACATGAGAGTTGAGTGGATACACTAAAGGAGTGCGTGAGGATATTATTTTGTATTTTTCCTAACCTTTCTTTGCAGATTTTATCACCATGACGCGCCAAAGTTCTCTATACAATCCTCTAAAGGAATTGTTGCTAAAATTCTGTGCTCTTCGACAAGGCACCAAATCGGCGAAAGAATACTACAAAGAGATGAGATCCATCGTCAATCAAGCTGAAATTGTGGAGGATTCAGTTGTCATTGATCAATTTTTGGAGGGTTTAAATGATCAAATAGCTAATCGCCATGAGGTGAATGACCGTATGGAATTGTACGAAATTGCACATGCCGCTATGGATATCGAAGAGAAGCTCGAGAGGAGGCATTAGTGGAGACTTTCCTCCACCAAACAAGTGCTTTCGCTAGTGTCCAAGAAAGATTCTTTGCTGCACTGAGCAAATATTGGATACCTATCTAAAGTAGTACTTTGAACGTGAAAAGAATGAGCTTGAGTTGCCCACTATACTAGCCACTAGTCAAACGCTAGTTGGGGAGGATTTATGTGAGGAATGTGAGAATGTACATGAGGTAAAATATTAAATAAAATATTTTCCCAAGTTTTGAAAAATATTAAATAATGTTAATTATAGTAATTATTGTTTGCCAAAGTGTTTCTATGGTTTGTTTTACTTCTTAAAGTGTTTTGTTTTAACTATTTTGTTTTACAAGTCTAAAAACCCTAATTTGAATTTAACCCCTAGTTTGCTTTGAAAACCCTAAATTTTGACAAAACCCTAATTTGTTTGCACACTAAACCCTAAATAAACCAACCCTACTATATTTTCTCTAAAACCCTAATTATATGTACAAATAAACGTTCATATTTCAAGAATTTTCGTGTGAACTTGCATGCTCCGCGTGGAGTTGATTACGATTCCTAGGTGTTTAGTAGCCTAAGTAGGTGTAATTAAGCTTTGATAGGCTAGGTTAAATTGAGTACCTATGGACTAATTTGATAGAAAAGAAATCATGTGGCAAAGAGTGAAATTAACCAAGTTAGTGGGTTAATTGAGCATGACACTTTGACCAATTTTGACCAAGACCTAAATATCTAAATGTTGTCATCCTTTAGCTATTTCTAGAACAAGAAGGGCCGCAAGCAAGGAAAAAAAAGGGGAGGAAAACGTGGAGCAAAGGGGAAGGAAGAAAGGAAAGAAAGAGAGGAAAAGAAAAGAAGAGTTGAGATTCAACCCTGGCAACCGGCCAATCTTTATCCTTGGAGTTGGGAGCTTGAGTTTCATCCTAAGTTCATCTTCTTGAAGGTATCAAAGCTGGCATTTTCTCTAAGTTGTTGGAATTTGATCTAAGTTGATGAAGTTGTTGGATTTTGTTGTTGTTTTAGCTTGCCTCATGATCATTCTTAGCTTCTAAGGTGATTCCATGGATTGGTTTTATTGTTTTGCTTGTCTTGAACTTTGACCAAGAGCTAGGGTTAGGGTTTCACTAGTTGCAATGCTTGATGTTGGGAATTGATGATTGGAAGTTGATTTTAGTTGCTAGGAACTGAATTGGGTGGTTGGAAATTGGTTGGTTTGTATGAACTCCAAGTTTTAATTTTGTTTAGATTTTCTGTCCGAATTTGGCTTGAATATTCAAATATTATGGAGGCTGAATTAGCCTTAGCTTAAAGCACGAAAGTTGTGGAAAATTGAGTGAGGATTCTACCTGTAAAATTTCAGATCAATCGGAGCACTGTAGCCTGAGAAATGTCCAAAATACCCCTGATGCCCTGTTTCTAGCAGAAATGGTTTTTGCTACTGTAATGGGTCATTTTGACCAGGAAGATGAATGTTTTTGCTTTTGATGTCTTCTTAAGAATTGTAGCCCTGTATGTTAGCTTTCTAACGGCTTTGGAATTTCTGGATTCGGATTTGTGAGCGCCAAGTTATGAACGTTTGAATGTAGCCTGTCGGCAATTCTGACGGGGAAATTTTCTGAAACTGTTTCGACATTTTTCACCTAGAAAGAGAAAATCTGGGCAGAAGTTGTCTCACAAAAGTTGTAGCTTGTTCTCTTCAAACTGCACCTCGCACTTCAATCCGATACTGCATTCATGAGTTATGATCAAAATGGCAAAAGGACTCAAGGTGATCGAGGGTGACCAAGGCACGCGTGCTGAGTGTCCCAACCTCTTTAAAGGGAAAATCTTATTATTGTTTACAAATGAGTGTTTTGATGAAATGATTTTCTAGTAATTATAAGGGAAGGATTTACCACTATTTCCAAACAAAAACGCTTTTACAAGTGAAACCATTTATTAAAAGTTTATGAATGTTCAAACCCGCTTTTAAGTTAAATATTTTACTATTATGTGAAATGACTTGTGAAAGGATTTACGAATTTATATTTGCAAAGAAATGAGTTTGTGAGTGTTCCTTGTATGTTGTGTGAATTACATACCTACGCATGGATGAATACTTGATGTTACTTGATTTCATAAGTGTGAAATACTGTTTCTTTGTGTGAATTACATGCCTACGTGATGAATACTTGTTGTTACTTGATTTTCATAAGTTGCTGAATACTTATGTCTGCGCTGTATGCATCTTTATCGACCGACCTAGCTGTATTAACCGCTCAACCTGTTTACTTTCCATTATTTGTATATTACTTGCAGATGATGTAGGCCATGTGTACCTTTACCACATTATTGAATAAGCAGGCCTTCCCCTTCGTATCGGCCTATTCGAGCCGTAAGCGGACCTCGGCGCGGGTAGGTTGGTACTTAGGGCACCGGTATGGTATACTCGAAGATACCTCCACAGGGAGCAAGGCATAGCCGATGAACCAAGGGATTGCTGCGAGTTATAAGGTGATGTGGACCAGATTAAAATAGCTCCAAGTGGCGCTTGTATCCTTTATAATTGATTTAATGTTTATTAAGAATCGATCACCTAGTTGAGACAATCCCAGCAAGTCTCCTCGTGAGCACCGATCTCGAAGTCCTAAGCGCCCAGTATTGTTATCTCCTAGTTGAAAAGTGTACGTGAGATGCGTGTTTGATTATTTGTCAAAGAACTTGTGTGATGAAGTGAATTATTTCGGAATTGTTTTTGTCTTGCAAATTTCTAGTGAAAAAATACTCTTCCCGTGATTTCAAAGATTTGAATGTTCCAATGTTTTTGTATTGATAAAATAGTGGAATTCTAAAATATTTGTTTTCTGAACCTTATAGCTTTTAGCTCACCCCAAAAATATTTATTTTTTCCCGTGGTTCGGTAAGGAAGAAAGGGAAGTGATCTTTCATAGTGTATGTTCCGTGATTATCTCTCAGACTATTTGTAGTTTGGACAATTGGACCTTTGAAAATTCTTGATTCATTGGAAATGTAATTATTATTTGAAGATCTTGTATTGTATTGGCCCAGGTTTTGAAGTTTGTAATTGATTGAGGACTGTAGTAGTCCCAAGCAAGGCTGGGCAGGCGTTCACTGATTCCCTGGGGGCCTTGGGAGAAAGTGGCTGTCATGTAAAACATGTTGTTATAAGGATACATCTAGGCAATTTATGTAGGCACAACTCGCAGATCACCTCATGAATCTCATTTTGTTTTGGGATCAAACGCGAGCCTCTTCAACCTTGAATTGTTTTTCACCTCCTCTAGATCGTAGATTAGCATAAAAAATTGCTATTTTTGATCAATTAACCACTTAACTTTGCATTTTACTCAATTAAGCCCAAAAATCTACCAAAAAAAATCATAAATTAGCACATTAAACCACGCTTTGCATATTTTGACTAATTAACACTATTGCATGAAAACTACTTGTAAAGCAGTTCAATTCTTCCAATTAATAACAAAAACACACTTAAAAATATACTAAAAATTTGTAAATTTTATATTTATCACCTAGAATTTTTCTCATGCTTCTGTCAAATCATTACTAAACCGCCTAGTGTATCGTTATATCTCTCCATTTATTATTGCTTTTGAAGTAGTTCTATTGTGGGATTTCTACTTTCTACATCATTTTCTATTCTTCTTACATTTATGTGTTGATTCTGTATTTCTCTAACCTGCAGTAATCGAATTTGATTGGTTTGCGCAACTTTGGTTTGCATAATGAAATGGAATTGATTCAAATCCATTATGTTCTTAACCTGTTTGAAGAAATGCCTAAATGAAATTTCAAACCAAATAGAAAACATGGCCTTGTGAATCTATGCGCAGTGAGATTGGAAACCAACCAATCCAACACTAGCCAAAACCCGTGGAGTCCTCCTCAGCCATGAGGCTAGAGATAGTTTAAGTAAGATTTCTACTTTATTTTGTTTGACTTTTCATTTTTTTATTTACTTTTCAGATCTTGTTATGTGATTTGAATATGTGTGTGAGTTTTATATATATATATATTCTAAAATGGTTAAATGAAGCTTCCGTTGACTTTGTCAAAAAAGAAGTTGCAACAGAACAATCGCTCAATTAAGAAGAAGATGACATGTTTCTCGAGATTTACAATTTTAGTCCCTCAATTTTCTTCTCTTCATGGCGTAACCCTGAATTTTAAGAACTATGTAATTTAGCTCTAGAACTTTATTGGTAGTTTCAATTAGGCTCTTATGCATTGTTTAGTTAACTATTAGTTTAATTAGTTTTCATTTATTCAACTATATTGTCATTATTTTTATTTTCTTTATTAGAAGGATGTAACCCCATGGGACATAGGTGCATTTAAATTTTGTAATTTTTCTTTTATTTTCCTTTTTTTTCTTATTTTTCCCTTAATTGCTTTTTATCATTATTTTATCTTATGTCTTATGCATGTTTTTCTGTGTTTAGACATTAATTAAATGCATGTTATTCATTTAGCTATAGATTGACTCATTTTGGCCTTAAAACTAGAAGAATAAAATAAACTTGCAACTAGTATTATTAGGTATTGAGAGTGCTTTAGGTAAAACCTCAACATTTTCCTCACAAATGTAGTTTTGAGCTTATTCCTCCGCTTTTAAAAGATTGAAGTTGTCTAGTTAAAGTGTCTTAATTTATTTTTAAAATAAAAAAGTACTCTTTTATAGCTAACTAGTACACCGAAACTTAATACGGAGTGACAACTCTAAATTTTGGAAAAACCCCTTTTTCAATCTTTAGTGGGTCAAAATTTGCTGCCTTTGCCAAGTCTCATTTAGACATTTTTATTTTTATTTTTCTCTATTTTATTTTGACAAAATCCAAAACAATAATATTTGTAGCTAGATGATTTTTTGTTTTATTTTATTTATTTTAGTTTCTTTTGAAAAATGAGGGCAATAGCTAACTACACTTCAAGAAGATTCTCAAATTCTACTCGATGGACAACTAACAATCCTAATCCATTCCATACATGGTTTGACAATCACAGAAGTCCTAGCTAACATCTTTGACTTCACTGTGAAGTTTAGCAACTATTTTTTTTTTTGTACATAATTTTAGCGACTATGGGAATCAGATTAAACACCTTTTTTTTTTGTCTCAATTAAACACCTTTCTTATACCCTACGATCTAATATTGGTTTTTTTCACTCAATGGCCAACTAACAATCTAAAACCGATGAGGACACAAGTATGGATGCACGCTTCAACCTCGGATCCTTAGCCAACATTGGTGGTTCATGACAAGGTCAAGATCCAAGAGGGTGAAGCGCTCTACAAGCTTTGATCATTCATCATGGCAACAAGGGAGAAGCTTTGAAGGTTTGTGAACCATGAAGTCATCTTGCTCTTTTTTTTTTTTAAGTCACCTTGCTCACTTGTACATTTGAAGAAATGATCTTGATTGACATGGGCACGCTTTACAACCGCAAGTCTTCCGAATGATATTTATCGTGTCGATTAAGACGCAAGTATCATTAACCCAAAGTCTTCGATCGCATATTTATTGTATCGATGGCGACGGCACACTTATGACCGCAAGTCTTCGGTCGATTCTTAGTTTCCTTAGGGTTTTAGTTTTTAGTAAGTCTAAGTAGTATTAGGGTTTGTCTTGTTTTATAAATAGCCACTCTTGTGACTATTTTGGGGACTTTGACAAATAAAAACGTGAGTTTTTCCTTCAAGTTCTTGATTGAACTTTCTCTTGAAGTCTTAG